>MU225851.1:1476750-1512398 GCA_018584345.1 Thuja plicata
TGTGTGTGTGTGTGTGTGTGTGTGTGTGTGTGTGTGTGTGTGTGTGTGTGTGTGTGTGTGTGTGTGTGTGTGTGTGTGTGTGTGTGTGTGTGTGTGTGTGTGTGTTTACATACATAAGTATGTACATAACGGATTTTACCATGAAATGCAAATTCTTCTATGCAATTGAATCCTAAAAGTTCATTCATTATGAAAATATAAGTATTGCACTTGGAAAGATAAGTTAGGACACTAGCATCCCCTTGTAGTTCATTTTCTTTTGAATATTTTCATAAAATAATTTTGGTGGTGATTAAATAATTATAAATTTACTTCTAATGAAAGCTTTATTTCCACTTCTAATAGGATATTCTCTTGGATTGTGCATTAACATAAGATTTTAAAGCCAAATGATTTGATCATGAAATCATCTCAATACTTCCTATTCATACCTCTCATTGCAGTTTATTGAATTTTTAAATCCAAAAGGGTGGATGTTATTTGTACACTGGTAGGCATTTTATATTTTGTGAAGAATAGCTGAAGTACAAAACCTTATGAAGTGTTGTCTGACCATAGATTGTCTTCTCATAAAATAGAAAATCTCAAGCCCAACATATTTATCACCTTCATTAGAAGCATTAAATCTTATCCCACTCATAGAAAATTTGAAAAATTAAATTTTAGAAAATGAAAAACAAAAACTATATTGCATAATAAATCTACATGTTTATGCATTATTTTTTTTAATTTCCTAAGAAATATAATAAATATTAATTTAAACATTTTAAGTAATCTGAAAGCAAGCATTTAAACTATATTATTGATTTATAGTGGCAAAATGGTATATCTGTAAAAAAAAATTAGATTATTTTATATCTAAATTATTAGTAGATTTATACTATTCACTAACCCTTGAATCTACTTATCATTTTAAAATACTACTTTTTTTTTGTTACCATGAATTTTACAACAAGGTCATTAGAACAACTAATTCTTGAGTGAGAAAATAGACATATACATGCATTGTAGCAGCTTCTTGATACTAAAATATTACACACAATCTAATCTAGAAGCTGTTACACATTATTATTATAAATTGTAAAAATCTCTTATCACTAATAGACTCACATATTATGAAAACTTAAATTCAATATTCAACTTTTACCTACTCATTGTACTTGATCCTCATAGTCCTATATGAAATTTACAATGTCTGAAATCTCCCCTTTTTATGTCAAACAGACTGACTTATATCTCAATTATATTTTCAGGAGAAAAACACCTAAATACGCTCACTCAGGCATCAAAGTTAGGCCCTGATAATCATATATAGATAAGATAATAGAGAATGGTGCTAAAAGCTGGAAACTTAGCAGTGAGGAACGGAAACAGATTATGTGGAAAAATAAGAAGAGTCATAAGACAGCACAGGAAGAAAGGAGTATAGCAAAATAGTATACGTTAATGTGTTGTCCGAGCTCAACGTGATCTAGCGGCATTCTCTCGTCGAGCATTGAAGTAAACGGCAGCAACTGGCGATCCCAACCCATTTCTCTCCGCAAACTGCACAGTCTTGAAATGCTGCCGCGATGGAGGAGGATCGACTGTTCCCCTCCCACTCTGCTCGAACAACACAAATACATATCGATGGATCCCAATCATCGCCCTTGGGCTCTCATAGCTCACAATTTCTCGACCTACACTAAACATTACAGCTCTATATTAGGTTAACCGAAATTGAGAACCTACAATGGATTCAGATATATCTAATTCGTTCTTAGACAACAAGGAAAAATTATAAGTCGACGCTTGCCAGAATAATTGCACTTTGTCCCCGGTATATCGCTCACTATCCTGCACATTTTAATCATCACATCACATATTTTCACACCTTCAACATTAAAGTCATATATACTCAAAGAAAATGTAAATGCCAAAAATTCAAAGCAGTACCAGTGGAGATACTCGCGTCCGGTGGGATTGCTAGGACTTGGTGAATCTGGGTCGGTCATTATCTTCACATAAAACGCAATTTAACCCGTCACAGATTGAATCAGTATCAGTTACAACACGAATCAGTAAATGAATATAATGTATTAAGTATTTCTAGGGTTTGCAAGTAGAAAACATTTTGATAACATTACCAGAGTGAAAAACGTGGCTGTGTCATTGTGAAGAAGTTGGACTCGAGGAGGGGATGTTATGAAGGAGGGCATGAACTCAAATCCATTGTGGACTTCCATATTTGTGTTGTACACCACGCTCATCTTCACTGAGGGAGTAAACTCATCGAGAACATCTCCAATCACTCCCGCAGATTTGAGGGGTTTTAGCAATCTGGACACCATTTTGTCAAAGTGTTCTTCAGAAAACCAGTAAACACCAGAGTGATTGTGCAAATGGCTTCGTGGGAAGGTTCTTATAGCAGTGATGGCAATTGGAATAAAGACTTGGTATAAACTTTACCCGACAACATGTTACTATCATTACCCAGCAACATTGTACCATAGTTTTCACAGCTGCCCAGGCCTTTGAGATTTGTATGGATCTTGCATATAAAATTTAGGGGTAATAATGTCACCGAATTTATTGAGCTCTGATAAAGACATTAGAAGTGGGATTACACCGCTTTTATTCTACTTCTCCATTAAAAAATGTTAAATGAGGGCATTAGCAAAAGTAAGTTACCTCTATATTTTTTAAGAGGAATCAGAAAAGTAAGAGATATATATATATATATATCTATTAATCATACGAATTCGTAAGATATATAGAATTTGGGTTTCAAGTAAATTGAGTTAAAATGGTGTATCTGAATCCTGTACAATTAATAATTGCACGCTTGTAGAAATCTTGTAGAGATTAGGTGTTTTTCCATTAAAATAAATTGGAAAAGGATGTTTATCTTTTTTAAGTAAAGGATGGAGGGAAAAGGAAGTAGTGTGTATTTGAAATGCAAACAGAATAAAGGAAAAAGAATATTTGGGTACAAAAATCAATATACAAAACATTTTGCTATTTTATACATTCAATTATATTTTAAGAGAAGAGTGTAACTTTGGCACTTGTTTCTTAACCAAGTTTTTCTGAATATGATTCATTCAAATTTATTTTTTTAATATTAAGAAATAACATTTAATTTTTGTTGTTTTTAATTTAAAAGTTAAACAATTAAATACATATTTTTTAGTGGTGTTGATGTGTATCTTGAACACTAATATACATATTCTATTTTATTAGCAATTCACTCAAGACTCTTTGTAAGGTTAATATAGCTCTATTAGACCATGATGTATTTTCTCAACAACCCATTTCTCTTACTTTTCTTTTTCTTTTAGTTTTAGTTTTAGAGTAGTGTTTCTCCACTCCTAATTTTGTTGTTTGTCCATCTTAGATTTTGTCTTCCCCCATTACTTTTTAGGTCTCTAGACTTCGAAGATAAAAATATTCATGGGTACTTGTAAAAAGGTTAAAAAGGGTCCCTTGAAATTTGTTTCTCAATCAAAAAGTATGATCAGGTTTTGAGGTTAAACATTATAGAATTATTGTACTTGGGTTCTTTCTTGTTTATAAAATAATTTTATGTCTTTTCAATAAGAAAGTATAGGCATGTAATAATACACTTTCAAAATTATGGAAACATCAAGTATGTTGTCTCAAATGTAAAATCATTAAGAAATTAAAGAATAATTGAATATATATAAATCTATAATTTTATGTAACCTAATTATTATAATTTGACAAACAGGAGTTGAGAGAATATTTTACATCATTTAGATATATAATGTATTCAAATGTGATCACATATCAATTAAATTTTGAAATCTATATGAAAAAATTGCTATGTTAAGAAATAATTGTGTTATAAAAAAAATTTACTATGTTAATATCTCAAAATGTTTATTTATACATATTCATATTTAACATTCACCTAAACATGTAGTGTTTAATAACAATTTACCAATCTACAATCATCTGAAATTTGATTAAAAATAGGAAGCGCAATATTCTTAAATATGAATAAAAACAAGGTAACATTTTATATATATATAAGTAGAATCAAGAGGGTGTGATCTAAGGTACAATAGGAAGCTTACTAGAATAGACTTAACAACATATTAAATCAGCCTATATAGTAGCATAAAGCAAAGTAAACATCATCTACCTCTATCAAAAACCAAAATATAGAAGCTAAATTAGTAGGGTAAAGTATCAGAACCCCACATGCGAATAGTATCAAGGCCAAAAAATTAAACCATGCCACGCAGGACCATTAACTAGAATTAAAGTCTTAAGCTTAAAACTATAATTAAAAAAACTAGCCCAACTATAGGGCTTGGAGGAAGCAATGCAACAACACCCATTTCCACCCTGCACCATCAACAAGGTCCTTTGTCATCCCATAAGTGCTTTCACAGCAGTAGGTCCGCCCACTCCTCGTTTAGAAACTTGAAGAGTTCACGGTTTCCTTCAACAGATTCCTTCCCCGCAGAGGCCTTCTTGTTTAGCAAATAGAGGGTGGTGGATGAGGCATGCATGACCTTGAGGGAAAATTTGCTGACATCTTCCAGCCTCCTATCAGTATTGGCCAGGTCCCCGCTCATCTTAGCCACTGTATTTTCTTAATTAACAATCTGGTACTCAATTTTCCCAACCAGGCCATTACCCTCAGTACCTTTAGGGTTCTCTACCATAATATCAGGGGAGTTATCTTCCTTGCCCTCTTTAGCAACAATATTGTGGAAAGTATCCCTTCTCTCCTCATGGTCATAATTGTTTTGGTTTTCATCTTTGTTGGGAGATTCCACCAAGACATCCTCTTTATCAAATAATTCCTTCATAGCTCTTTTCTCCTTCTCCTTGGCAAGTCGAGAGGACCGGCGGGCATTGGTAAGCTAGGGGTCATTATTCTGAGGGTAGTCCAGGTTAATGTTTTTTTTTTCCATTTTTAGAAGGCTGGGGGGAATCCTCATGGGTTAGGTCATGCTTGGAACTAGCCTGCGAGCCAGGGGTAGGGTGGGTTTTAGAACACTTATGACTAGCAGCAGGGGTAGAGCCTCAAATAGAACCAGAGGGTGTAAGAAGGCCCTGGTTGAGGGAGAGCGAGGGAGACATATGTTGCTGGGTAGCTTGGATAATTTCCACGATGGAAGGAGGGTTATAAGTAATTGTATGAGTAAATTTTAAGCAAACATATTAATAATTTTATAAAAAATAGAATAAAAGTCTAGAAGTAATATATTCAATATTTAAAAATTGTTTAACATTCAAAATAGAAAATCTAGGTTTAGCTATTAATTTAAAATATCTAAGTAAATATAGAAAAGTGTGATTTGAAATAGGAAGAAATTCTAAGTATAATTCGCATTTTAAAATTTTATTTTCATGGGATATGCTTTTTTTGGCATAGTAGCTACATTAGAGTTATGGACCCATCATAATAATGGAAAGGAAGATTTATTCTATTGAAAAGTGCTTGTTAAAAGAACTAAACATAATTTTCTCATCCCTTGTCTACATTGGATTCTCAAAATGTTCCCCACTTGTTGTCATGGTAGGGAAGAAGGCTATTGGTGTGGATGGTAATTTGATAGATTCTCATGAAAATAATAATAGGACCTCACTTTCTAAAACTTTCCATTGGTTAATTTATTGTCCTCTTCTTGTGGAAGTCACTTATTCAAGTGTGACATTTAGATTAATAATAATATATATTTAACCTTGTGAACCTTTGGTCACCATTTCTAAGTTGGTCCTTAGTCACTAATTATGGTATTAATACATTGATAATCAATATTATTAATGATTTATAGAGCCCCACTATTACATTTCTTCTGTTGTATGTTGGGGATGGTGAAAATATTTTCACTAGTTTCTACATATACTTATGGATAAGGATTCTATAATTATTGAGTCTTATTATAGGAAATAGTTTTTTTTTTATCTATGTCTAAAATTGACATCTTAGAGAAAAGGGATTGAGAAAAGGGAATATTCATGTAAATTCTAACATTTTTGCAAGAGAAATAATTATTCAAAGTATATTATTTTTATTAGCATAAATGATCTATTTTTTGTAGGTAACTCAAGCCTATTCCTAAAACATGTGATTTGTATTTTGATCTAAAAAGGATTGGAACTTTTTTGAGTAATGTTTCTTGCCTTATCACTTGAATATGGGCTGGAGGAGGTCATTCAAGATTAGTACTAGATTATTAATAAATTAGCAACCATTGATGACATGTGTATGTTTTGGAAATATCTTTTGTAGTATTTTTTAGGAATGATATTATGGATTTCATATCTTTGCTTATATTACTCTATAACCAAATTTCATAAGTAAAGGCAACATATTATCAAGGTAGGTAACTATTTTGAATCAATAAGAAGAAATAATTGTGGATGAAAAAATAAGTTATTGTTCCAAATATTTCGTCAACCTTCAAATAGTTTTAATGAAACAATTGTAGTATCCCTTCTCTTTTATGTTACTCACTAGCATCATGGGTAGAAGGGATTGTGTCTAGCTAGTTTGGAACATGTAAATTACAATGTGTTTGAAACTTTGCATTCACCTATTTTATTCTCTGAAATAGTGGATTAAAGGAAGAAATTCATAGAATAAAGTTTGGTGGAATGCATCACAAATTCTTCTGATTCAAAGTATTCAATAAGAAATTTAGTTTCTATGATTTTATGACTTATTCTAATATTGTTATTTAGTGTCCTTTAAATTTATTTAGATTTATGGCATTATAATTTGGTGCATATCTTATATAACATTGTTCTTGTTTGTGCTCCTTTTACTTTGTTGGATTATTTTACAAGTATAATCTTCTCTTTTTGTCATATTAAGTCTTCTTTAATATCATGTCCGTTTGTTGAATACTAATTTTTAATTCTATAATTTTATATTATATTTTGATATAACTTTGTTCATTTTCTATAGTTATAGTAGTGTTTGTAAGATATTTAAGGACCTTCTAATATCAATATTTTAATCTTATAAATAAAATGTTGTAATAAAAAACAACATGATGTTTAATAATAATTCTTTTGAGATAAGATAAATAATATAACATTTATCTCATATCTTCAAATTAAAGAGAAATTTATTAAAATATTGAAATTTTTATATATACAATTTTTAAAACTAATTTTAAATCTAAAAAATAGATTATTTATAAAAATACTTTTATAAATAATAGTTTATGATTATTTATAAAATAGAACAAACTTTTAAAAATTAGAATGAATGTAAAACCTTAATTTGTATTTCTTATTAAAAATGAAACATTAGCATGCCGTTATATGTCTCTCAACTAAAAATATTTATTTAGATTTCTAACAAGAATGTGGAATGATGACACTCACTAGGGTCCCTACCCTCTGAAATAAAGGTGACTATATTTTTTAAAACTACAAAAGAAAAGCAAGAAAGTCAATAAAGTAGTACTTCGTTGTTGATTGTCTATGCATAATATTCTCATGCTATGAACATAGTCATAAGCAAGGGATTCCGTAATATGGTATTGAATTCCAACCAATAATTTCAGTAAAGGAGACGGATGGATCCAAAAGAAAATATTCGAAAATGAATTACAGTAAGAAAGGAGGAAGCTAGACAAAAAGATCGATCCAAAAGAAAATATTCGAAACATGAATTAGAGTAAGAAAGGAGGAAGCTAGACAAAAAAGAAAAGGGAAACTTTGGAAGCAAAAGAACTTTGGGAGATCCATATAACTAAAAGAGAGGCAATTAGAGGGGAGTAACGAATTGTCACCACTTTCAAACCCATTCAGCCAAATAAAATTTAACACGAAGAAGATTCAATATCTTCGTGAAGAAAATGAAAACAATGTGGGTAAAAGCTCATAAAACAAATTAAAATTAAAATAGGTTCTCAATGTTTATAAATTTATAGTATATTTTGAAGAGTAACACACAAATCTTTGCGTACAGTATAGGATATTTTTACAAATCAATAGTTGACAAATTATAGATAGATTATTTATTTCAAACTTTATTTTAAAAATATTAAATATAATTTTTTTAAGTTAAAGTTAAAAAATAGTGCAGTTATTTTTTATTGAATATTTAATAGTATATTCTTATCTTAAATTTCATTTCTCATTCGTATTATATTTAAGGATTAATTAAAATAATAAAAAATATTGTTAACATATTTTTTGAGAAATATATGTAAGATCATTTCTTAAAAAGGTCATATTATATATCTATAGAACTTCAAAATTTGACAAATATATAAAAAAAATATAAGTACTATGAAAAATGTAATTATTTTCACCTATTAAGATACTTGAGATAAATTAATCTCCAATATAATTATTACATGAAATAAGAAAGGTTCTTGAATATTCAACAAGACATTTATAAATATGAGAGTTGAGTATTTATGCTTTTGGAGCATATGTTAATGTTTTAAATTATTGTTTCTATCCCTATATTAGTGACACCCATTATTTTATTTGGTGTTTCAATGACATCTCTATAAGTCAACTAATTCTACAACTACATGATGTAGTTTTATTGTGTTTTCCTTTGATTTGGTCTTGATGGAACTGTTAATTATGACATTGTTGTTCATGTTGTTGCAAAGCTTTATTATGGCATGGTTCCAATTTGATATGGTGTTGTGGTATTGTTAGGCATCATGACCTCTATGTCATAAGTACGCACTTCTTGGGATAAATCTATTTTGAATCTGCTAAGGGACATTAAATTTATGTTTTTCCTTTTTGCACAACTAAGATCCCTCTTCCTACGTTTGATCGCCTTCTATAATTAAATAGGATTTAATTTATAGTAAAAAATATTATCTAACCAAGTCAACTAAATTCTTAAAGATCACTAAAAAATGGATAGGATAAAATATTTACCTTTGTTCAAGGGATTATTTTTATTCCATGTTTACTAGAAAGGATAAGCAAGTCATGTTGAATTATGGGGGATTAATGGGAGGTGAACATTTATTTTCACATAGACCTTGTTTTATTTCCTTGTACCATCTATTTGAAGATCCTAATATATTTTTGTGTAGATTACACTTCATAATTTCCCTAGAAATTTCTTTAATGAATTCATATTTTCGAGCCATTATAAATGCTATTAGACAGTATCCAAAGGTAAGCTAAAATTCCTCATTTTAAACATATGTATGTCCAATATTTTGGTGATATAGACATCTCAAATGTTCTTCTTGGTGATATTATTCTATTGGTGGAAAATAGACCTCAGATCTAACCAATAAATTTTATAGATATTCCTTTCTATTCAAAAATATATTTTACTTTTTAGAACCTTGTGTCTAATAGTCATTACTTCAATAATTAAGAATTGGAATGACAAGATGGTGAAAAATCCTTCATTAAAAATATAATAATAAGGTATTCTTGTATATCCAAGAATGATGGTTCTCATACGTTATCCCTAATATGGGACCTATTTATCACCATGTGGTTAACAATTCCTATTATAAATTCATATTCGGTTGGCCTAAGTATAAAATCTTTAAACATAGTAAAATTTTAAGTTCTTACACATGATATGAACTTGTTATATTGACAAGAATCATGAATAATTGTAATATAACTAAAATATTCACATAATGATTCCACGTCCATTGGACCCAAAAGGATGAGTGAATTATTTGTACCAAATTATTATATTAATACTTCCAATAGGAAATAAACATCTATTTTATTTTTCAAATAGCCAAATCTCTAAAAAAAAAAATTGCTAACAAATTAATTTTGAAAAATAGTAACTAACTATTTATTAAAATACTTCTCATAATATTTTTGTTTATGTTACCAAAATATTGTTTCCATAGAAAACATTTTTTTTGTGTGTTGGGTATATTGGACAAATATAAAAATGTAAGGGTATTCAACTTGCAAAAGGTCCCAATTCAATATCCTCTAGTAAATTCAAATTTCTCCCTTACCAACCTAGAACTATAGTTCCAAACTATTGAAACCTTTAAGTATGAATAACTTAGAATACATAGTACAAGTAAATAGAAATAAAATTGTGAATGTAAATAATACAAGATTAAAAAAATAAGACAAAGTTAGCCTCCGAGAGATAACTACAAATGATAAAGAAGAAAAATATTAGTAGGATAATGTAAGAGAAAATGTCTGCAAAAGTATAAAGCAATACTATACCATTTCAACCAAACAAAAACTAGGAGGTTCATGTATATAGAAAAAGAGAGAGAGGAGAAGTTGAAAATATCAGCAAAGGGAAGAGTCCACAAAATAGCCTAAAATATGAAAGTGTAACTCCCTTGGAATATTTTGGTTTTATTCTCTACCTTTTCTCTAGTTTTCCATTTCTCTCTGGTCTATCTTTAGCCAATGTTGTGATTATATTTGCATTATGAAGGGAGATCTTAATCAAATCGATACAGACTCTTATTAGAATTTTAAAAACTACTTGGTCCTTTAGCCCATTATCTAGATGACACATATGGATCAGTATGTGGAGGGAATGAAAGGATACAATCCAGACCTATCTAAGAATTTTGTAGAGTTGTGGGATGAAGGCAAGGTGAGCATAGTTGGAGTTTCTTTTGTGGTTTCTATGGAAACCATTTCTGTTGTCATTGGTCTACTTTTAGAAGGGAAAGTGATGTCTCGAAACTCCAATACACCTACAAGTAGGATTTCAAGATGTTTCTTGGCCCTAGAGAGAATATTTGAAGGTTACAAAATGGGGTCAACAGGTAGGAACTTCTTGGAGAGTGGAAAGAGGTCACTATGTTGCTCATCAAATCCATAACCCTAGAAGGTAGATTTAAGAGGTTGCATTCTCAACTCACCCCTATGCTAAATTATTTCCATCTTGATATTAAATTTAATTTCTCATTCTATATTTTCTCTTCTTTATCTCATTCTGTGTCCAAAGTGAAAAACAAGGGTTGTTGTCCCCTTCATCAAGGGATTATTCTTGACCCTTATAACTTCCACCATTCCCTAACTCCTCGGGTTGGCCCTGGCCCATTTCTCACTATGAAATTACCATAAGTTTACCCCTGTTAACCCTATAGAAAAAATACCTCACTCTCTTGGGTCCACAATGGCTAAACCCCTAAGAAAAGACAAATGCAAGGTGCTCAATATTGAACATCCTAAGGAAATCACCATAATCATGTTAGAGAATCCTCTTCCTCATGGTTGACTAAGTCAAATTGGGCACCAAAAAAGTTTGGTGGCAATTCTGCCTCTTAGTCTATTAACCCTTCTTCCCCTATTTCATCTCCTCATAGTTACCCATGAGATCCCACCATCCCTCAGAATATTACCATTCTCAATGTGGAAAATAATGCCTCTATTGAGGATTATTATATTAATATTGTCAAGAGAAAGATGGATAAACTAGGCATTTTCTATACCAGGAAAAATGATGTCACTAAATGAATCATCATGTAGCTTAACATAGCTAGAAAGAAGATAAATAGATTGGAAGCCTTTGCTAAGGCAGAGAAGAGAGAATATTGTTGGGAAGAGTCACTTTATGATGCATGGTATGTTGTCATTAATGAAACTAAAATCATTACTCTTTCCCTTGGTGCAGAAAAACAATTTACTAGAGGATTTGGTGCTTATATTTATCTATGTACCAAAACCAGGGTACAAACCATTGGGATAGATCAATATAGTTCAGAAAAATTTTCATAGTTAGAGCATCCAATCACAAGACATTAATGTAGACATACTATTATGTCTAATCCGATTATCATAGATTATAAAGTTATCAAATGCATGAGATATTCACTGAGGAATATCGGTTTGACAGAGTTTTTGGGAAGAACATGACAATTTGGAGAAATGAAGATGGTACACTTGGTAAATTAATTATGGTTAATGGTTTGGTAATTGTTTATGATAGAGATAACATCAGAGGGTAATTTTTTTAATTATAAATATTTAATCTTATTTTATGATCCTTTTTTTGGCAAAGATCTTTGCACGTTTAATTTCTCTTATTTGGGCGGAAAGAGTTTGAGTTTTTAGCCTGTGATCTTATATTTAAGATCAAGTTTTGATTACAATGAAGACTGAGATTATGATTGGGATTAGAAGAATAAATTGATTTGAATATACCAAGCAGAGATCAAGTACAATACTTCATCAGAACTATATAGGAATTGTTGATGCTACCAGTCAATTTGGTATAGGACTGTAATTCCATTTTGATTTTGTAATTGGTTGTAATCCTTGATGTTTTGGTTGTTTAAATGAGCATTGTGCTCTAGGCTGTAAGACTGAATGCAATTTCATTCCCCTCATTGAAATTATGCATTTAACAAGGCACTTATTACTCTAGTAGTGACATATTTGTGGGTATCATCCCCACTTAGATGTTTCCCTCGATAAAAAATTGTGGTGTTATGGTGTTTATGTTGTGTATCTTGTTTGGTTTACTTGTATTTACTTTATGTATTAAGTTGTGGTTTTAGAGGAAGAAATTTAATAATACTGCTACATCGATTCACCCCCACTCTCAGTGCTTCCTAATCCTAACAATTTCTATTAGAGCCTAGTTCCTTGGAATAAGTTTAATAGCTTGAGGAAGATCCAGATGACAACACGTAGTAGTATTCATATTTAGCTTTTGAATTCACTTGACAATGTAAAAAAATGCAATGTTCACATTCTTAGTTTGGAAGAAAAATCAAAAGAAGCTAATGGATTCATTGACATTTTGAAAGAGAAATCAAGGAAATCCAGAGATAGGAGAAAAGGTTTTATAGATCAACTATCAAAGAAAGTTAGTAACTCCACACCTAAAAATAATAAATATAAAGAGTATGAGTAGATTGTAAAATAAAGAAGTAATTTAAAAAATAAAATAGAATCTATGGAAATGAAGATCAATGAAGAAATTGAAGCCAGGAAGATTCTTAAAGAATCTTTGAAGGCCAAAACTGAAGAATGCTACAAGTTGAACAATCAAGTTGGATAGCTACAAGATACTCTTGAAGAATCTAAACATAATGAGCAAGAACTAGAAAGACTGAGTGATATATTGAGAAGAGATCTAGCTGATGCAAGAGAAATTCAAGAAAAAATCAGATCTAGCTCTGTGAAGCTTGATGAACAGATTGCAATTCAAAGAACTCATCAAGATAATCATGGGTTAGGACACAAACAAGGAGAATGTTCTAGAAGTGCTAAAGTAAAGATAGATCATTGTGAGCTACCTAAAGAGACGCCTTTACAGAGATTCAATGGAAGATGTTATTCATACAATAAACTTGCAAATTGGGCAAATAAATGTCGGGGAAATTCAACTACTACACCTTTTTCCAGATATTGTTTCACATTTTAGGAATATGGACATAAATATAAAGAACACATATCCAAATGTAGATCT
The DNA here is from genome assembly GCA_018584345.1 of Thuja plicata. Taxonomy (NCBI): domain Eukaryota; kingdom Viridiplantae; phylum Streptophyta; class Pinopsida; order Cupressales; family Cupressaceae; genus Thuja; species Thuja plicata. The sequence goes on from MU225851.1 coordinate 1,490,138, forward strand.
AATGTAGGTGGAGGTAGCCCTACATGCTACAAATGCAACAACTTTGGTCATATTGTAGGAAATTGAATATTGGGGAATAATAAAGCAAATTAGAGGTATGTGAAACAAAATTTCATTTGTTGCAAATGTAATAATTATGGATATATAGCTAAGAATTGCAGATATAATAATGATGAAATTAGAATAAATGGTTTGATAGACAAGAACAGTGCAAGAAATAACAAAAAAAGGCCAAGAAATTGACATAAATGAACTAAGAAAATAAATGAACAAGATTTCGGTATGAAAGAAACAAATTGATGCTTCTAGAAATATCTCACCAACTTCTTGTGTAGATCTCTCTTCCTCAGAAAATTAGGTCATAAGACCTAGAAGGGTAATTTTATAAGAAAATCTTTTGGCACCCCGAGAATCGAAGCAATTTTGACTTTGATTGTAGAGGTAGTTAGAAATAAGTCTTTTGAGATTGTGTTTGGGATCACAGAGGTTTTCATGATCATTTGAGGATCATAATCAGATTTATAACTTACTAGGTACAATATATTTTTGGAGATTTAGGGCACGAATTGCATTTATTACAAAAATTGATCGAATCACTCAATTTAAGGGCGATTAGAAACCTCATTCGATGCTTTACTATCTTGAGATCTAGTGTGAACTTGAGTTGAAGAAGAATGGGCAGTGCTTTGATCTATCCACCAAATTTTGTGAGTAACCCTAGTTCTAAGTAAAAGGTATTTATCTTTCCAAAATCTTATCAATTTCATTGATATATTCATGGATACTCCATAAATTGTTAATGTTCTTGAGAAGCCGCATTATGAATTCAATTTGCACCCATATATATCCATGGAAAATGATCCCAAAGGTGCATTTTCTCATGTGTCAGATGGAAATTTACATGTTGAGGATATGCTTGTGTATATATTCATTGAAAGTTAGAAGAACTTGGTGATTATGATATATTGAATCAATATGGATCTTTGTGTTCAAATGGAATTTTGAAGGATAAGTTTTAGAAATTTAAAAAGATTAACCTAGCACATTACAAGGACGTTTTCACTTTTACTGACCCAGAATGGATAAAGATAGTACCTAGTATAATTCATCATCAATTGTTTTGGTTGGGTGAACAATCATTGAAGATTACTAAGGAATTGATGCATAGGGTAACTAGATTCAATGCCACCGGAGAAGTACCAGCGCTGAAATTGAATAAGTAGAAGATTGTGGAATAGTTGAAAAACACACGATGGGAAAAAGGAGCTATGACTATGAAGTATATCATTCAACTTGATGTAAAATTTTATTCAATGATATTAGGCTACAAATTTTATCACAGTAGAAGAATGAATTCCATCTCTGCAACTATCATACACATTGTTTACTGGATGTTGATGGAGAATGCACAGTTTGACATATGTGAAATAATGATGAAGAAGATAATGAAGAACTTGGAGAAAGAAAAAAAGGATAAATCATAAATATTTAAATATGGTTCTCTAATTGTGCATTTTTTTTTTCTACTTGATGAATTTCTTTCCTGGATTCACAAATGTAAATTGGACATGGCACTATGAATTTCCAATATGTACCACAGTTGAAAGAAAGATGATATTGATACCTTAATCTCAGGTCATTTCAAAAAAATTTAGAAGAAAATGCAAAAAAAAGAGAGAATTCTGAAGATTATAGTTGTAAAATATGCAGGTTTTATATGCTTCATGGTTAAAATTGATCAATGTTGTATGGAGGCTATCATTCCTAGACACATGTAGATTCAACTGATGGGATATGAAGTTGCACTTGACTTCGTAATACAATATGTGGAAGAGATGCTTAAGATTATTTCTGATCATAATGTTAAAAGGTTCACTACCTACACCGAAAAGTATAAAGAGGTTCACTAGTAATTAACAGAAAAGGCAAGGAATTGAAAGATCAAGAAAGTTTTTTATAATGCAACTGAAAATGTTGGGAATACTAAAGATGAGATGACAGAAATTGGGAACAAGCTATAGGCACATGCTACATTGACTGATTTTGAAAATTTGAGGTTACTCCTTCACCATTTATTCCTATGCCACCTAGTCTAAGAGCTACCAAAAGTGAAACAAAAGCTACATATGGACCTAAAGATTCAAAGACCAAATATGAGAAGACTAAATTTGAACCTATGGTGAGGATACTGAAGCAAAAGAGTAACATTCCTAACAAGAAGAGAGGAAAGATAAACAATGATGACTCTTCCACTGAATCATATCATTCAAAGAAGAGAGTAAGATCTGAAGGTACCACTGCAAGAAGAATTTCAAAGGAGATGCCTAAGAGCATGAAAAAAGGTGAGAGTGTTGTTGATAATATCTTGAATAAATTTTTTAAGTATGGTGTTTTAGCTGAGTTTAATAAATACTATGTAGTATTTGATGAATTTAAAAGGGAAAAACTAAAAAAAAGGTATAATTACATATTTGAACAAATTTAGTAGAACACTGGTTGAGATAAAGGATCAGATACCCAATCATTTATATGAAAAATTGGAAGGAAAAAGATTAGCATCTCTAGAAGAAGATAAAAGAACAAGAGAATCAGTAATATAAAAGATGTGTTTGGTCATTAGTAATAATGAAAGGAAAGATTTACTTGAAGAAGAAAAAATGAGGCTCTTGAAAAAGAAAAGAGTAAACATGTTGATGGATGGAAAGATAAATGAAATTATTGCATAAATCGATGATATTATGAGTAAAATGATAATAGAAGTTAGACATGCTTTACCTAAGCAGAAAGAGCCTAGAACCAAAAGGAAAGAGGATAAACTGCTCATTAAGGAACCTGATGTATTTATTGGTGGTGTGTCAATTACTCTTGATGATGATGAGCAGAAAGAAGATGAGAAGGATCCCTTCACTGATCCTGCAAACATTATGACTGAAGATGAATTAAGAGAAGTCATGATAGAAAAAGAAGTCACTAAAGATATACATGTTGCGACAGACAAATTTGGAGATTGACTAACATATTGATGTTTTCGATATAGAAACTATTGAATGTGAAGAGGCAAGAATAGATAACATACCTGATATATTTGTGATAGTAAGAATATACGAGAAGGGTGATAAGATTGAATAAAAATTGGAGGAAGCAAAGAATGAGCAAATACAAACCGGTCTATCTTCTAGTGAATCTAAAAAAAATTGGCAAGAGATTCACATGAACCACTTGAATTTCTTGGTATGGAAAGTTCTATTGATCTTGGGAGAATGGAAGAAGATGAGCTAAGGAAAATAACAATATTGGCTCAAGCTAAGGCAATAGAAAAATCCTTGAGTAATAAGGAGAATGAGAATAAACAACAATACAAGGCAGTTGACATAATTTCAAAGAATTTACCACTTTTACAGGTCGAACAAGGTAATTCTATATCTAATAAGTTAGAATAATTCTTGAATAACTTTGATATGCACATTTTGCATCCTTGGAGAAGGCAGTAGACGACACAACTCAAAATAAATTGTAAATAAAAGATATCATCACTTTTGTGCATTGATAAACCAAGATAAGAAATCTTTAGATACTTGAATTAATGAAATTAAAAGAGAAATAAAGGAAGGAAGTAAAGTCTTGCAACTATGAAAAAATCCTTTCAGTGATGTGTCTGATATTGTAAAGCTATTAGAGGAAAATAAGAAATTACTAGTAGATAAGGAAAAATCCTTTGATTTGGAAAAGAATTTTGCATATGATCATATGAAGGAAGTTTTCAAAATAAATGACAAGATAAAGGTCTTGGAAGTGGAGAGGGAGAGAATGCTTGGAATATTTTCTAACTTGACGAATCTATTAGGTCCTAAGTTGGACATTCTATAGAGACGCTTAGAGATTGTAGAAGAAGCATAAAAGGCACCTTCCCCACCAAATATTATACATGTTGAGGAATCATCTTATTTGATTTGTGGGAAAATTCATATTCTAGATAGTCTGAGGAAGTCATGGAGTGTAGATTGGACAACTTTGAAGCTCAAATTTTTAGATGTATATAAAAATTTTGTAACTAAGCACTTATAATTTGTATATAATCATGCAGATAGTATAGGATTTTTGTAGAGTTGATTATCTTCTTGGCCTTGCCTTTACCATTGATGTAAAATGGGGAGAATAAATATGTGAAAAATGATGTATATTCTTAGGGGGGGTACGGTTTATAAGTTCAATTTTTTAGGAGTTTTGTACTTGGCATTTTTTAGGATGGACACTTAGTCATTTTTCACAAAGTGTTGCCATCAATACCAAAGGGGAAGATTGTTGGAAAGATTCACTTGATGATGAAAGTTATGTTGTCATTGATAGAAACTAATATCATTAATCTTGGCCTTGTTGCAGAAAAGACAGTTTAGAGGAGGATTTGATGCTTATATATGTCTATCTACTCAAACTAGGATACAGACCCTTTGGACATATCAGTATGGTTTATGAAGGTTTTTGATAGTTAGAGCATGTGATCACATGACATGAAGGTATAAATAATATTATGTCTAATCCGATCATCACATATTCTGAATTTATCATATGCATAAGATATTCACTAAGGAATATCGGGTTGAGAGAGTTTTTTGGAAGAACATGATAGTTTGGAGAAATCAAGTGGGTACACTAGGTAAATCAATTCTAGTTAATATTTTGGTAATTGTTTATGATAGAGCCGACATGAGAGGATAATTTTTTTTGTTACCAATATGTAATCTTATGTTTTGATCATGTTTTGGCAAAGATCCCTACATGTTTCATTTCTCTTATTTGGGCCGACATAGTTGAGCTTTTAGCTTGTGATCTTATACTTAAGGTTGATTTTTTATTATGATGAAGAGTGAGATTATGAATGAGATTAGAATAATATAGTAATGTGAATAGAGTAAGTAACAACCAAGTATAGTAATTCATCATAACTGTATAAGCATTGTTGATGCTACTAGTCAGTATAGTATAAGACTATAAGTCCATTTTGATTATGTAATTGGTTGTAAGCCTTGATGTTTTGGTTATGTAAATGAGTAGTGTTATCTAGGCTGAAATATTGAATGCAAGTATATTCCCCTCATTTTACTTATGTCTTTAACATGGCACTTATTACCGTAATAGTGAGATATATGTGGGTATCATCCCCACCGGGTTTTTTTTACCATTAAATAGGTTTTCCATGATAAAAAATTATGGTTTTATGATGTTCATGTTGTATATCTTGTTTGGTTTACTTGTATTTACTTTATGTATTAAGATGAGGTTTTAGAGGTAGAAATTTAATAATACTGTTGCACTGATTCACCCCCTCTCAGTGCTCCCTAATCCTAACATGAATGAATAGAACCATGGAAATGGGGATGAGAGCATGTGTGAAGTGGTGGATGATTTTTCCCAAAAACTCAATAATTGGGATACTGTGAAGGAGAAAAATAAAGATCTTAAGGACTAGATTTTTACTAGGGAGAAGAAGAATGAGATGGTCAATGATCTGGTGACTGTGAAGATACATTAGTCTTAGGTAAATAAGAAGATTTAGGACCCTTATGCTTACATCAAGTAGATGATGGAAAAGACCACAGGTGGAGCGAGAATAAATGAAGGCTATGTGTAAGAAAAGGGAGGAAAACCTCTAGGAAATGCTCAAAGGTAATGATGGGACTTCTACTAATGATGATATAGACCATCCTTCCAAGCGGTTTTCTTTCCTAGACAAGCTAAAGGAGTTGAATGAGGACTGGAAAGGGGCTCCAATTCCCTTTGTATAATGCCTTGACAGCTAGTTTTGTGTTTTGTTTTTTTGTTTTCTTATTCTATTGCTGGTTGTTTTTCTACTTTTTCTTAGTTAGTAGATTGAATTCACTTCTTGTGAATTCCTTTCCTTTCATATGTTAGAATTGATGTTACTTTAATGTTAGTTTTGGGCCCTCTTCCACTTAAATTAATAAAATATCTCTTGGAATATGTCAACACCTTGCACCCATTTATACTAATAGGAACGTTATTAGTTCTTAGATAGATTAATTAAAATTCTAAGAAAAACCTAACAAAAAAATAATAAACAACCAACTAATAAATGAGGACATACACTAACACCCCCTTAAGTTCATCTTATGTGGGTGAAGATATGAGGGACCTTGAAAAAGAAGGCCATGTTAGATAACCCTATAAAAATATCTGTACCCCACAGAATAAGAGGCCCTTTCTTCCCACAACTAGAGATAAGAACCCCAATAGAGAGAGAGAGAGAGAGGGGGGGGCTAGGGACCAAATTTTCTCTCATCAATTTTAATCTTTCTTGAAATTATAGGTAGAAGAGGCTCCATAATAATTGAACAAAATTCCTCCCCTTAGGAAAAAAATTGAATCTTAAAGAAAGATATATTGTCATTCCTAAAAGGAATATATAAGAAGAAATCTCAAAATAAATGTGTGTAAAATCTACTCAATCATCTCCATGTTGATCGTAAAAAATGTTGTGATCTAATTAGGCATTCTAGGCCACACTACGAAGGTGAAAATCTAGAATCTCCTAAAAATTAATGTGGAATATAATTTAAATAATCATATATGTTTTCCAAAGGCAAAGGGGACTTCTTGAAATATTATGCCAAATTATCCATACTCATATCGAACTATGAGGAATGATCGTGTAGAGAATGGAGAAAAAGGATCGTAATGTTCCTTTATAAAAAAAATTAATAGAATTATCCTCATCATAGAGAATAAATATGCAAGAAATATGGTCTCTCAAATATGCAATATGAGATTCCATAAGAAGGTATAAAATAGCTACCAAGAATTAATCTCACAAAAATCTATCTAAAGGACTATGTATATCCTACTACAAAGAATAACTAGAAGCTTTTGAATAAGCTTTTGACTTTGGGTCTTACTTTACATTTGGATCCTTATTGTGATTAAAATTTCCATACCTTTTGCACTTTGAACTGAGATATTGTAGATCTATTTGTGTTATCCAAATACATGGCTATTTAAAAGGCATAGGCATGGATTTTTATTTCTCATTTAGTTGTAAATTATTAAACTACCTCTAATGATTGTGTCCTAGATTTAGAGTGCTTTATGATGAATAAGAATTATCTAGCTCTTATCAATTGGAACCCTACTACAAAATTCTTCTTGATGATTTAAACCTCTTTATCTATAATAATATTGTTCATTTTCTCCTTGTTTTGAGTTTCTATAAAAGGTTGAGTAATATTTTTTATTTGTTTTATCACCAACAACATGATTTTTTGAGATTTTTCTCCTTCAACACAGAAATACCATAATAATTTGAAAAAATTTATCTTGTTTATAGTTATGTGCATTGCATTTATTTCTCCTATAGTATATATACACTCATAAGAATAAATTACATGTGAAATTAATCCCATATTAAATTATACCAAAAAAGGGAAGATTGATATGGATAGGGTGCCCTAGGACACTAGTGTCCCCTTGTAGTACAACTTCTTCTAAAGAGAATGTGAACAAAACTATTGGTGTTGATTAAATAATGATATGATTACTTCTAATTAAACTTCATTTCTAACCCTATTTCTAATAGTCTAATCTATTTGATTGTGGATTAACTCACGGTTCAAAATCCAAATGATATGATAATAAAATCATCCAAATGAACTCTCTTTTCATATCTCGCATTTTACCATATACAATTCCTAGGCCATTAAGGGTGGGTTTCTTTTGTGCATTTTTACATTTTGATTGCATGAAGAATAGCCCAAACACAAAGTCTTATAAAGAGTCCTCGCAACATAAGTTTTCTTCTCTTACATTTTGCCAAGTTATCAACTAAAAAATCCTAGGACCAACATATTTATATACTTTAGGAGGAGCATAACATCTTATCCTACTCGTAAGTTATTTTTTCAAATTATAAAATAAAGAAAGGTAAAAGCATATTACACGCGACTAATATATTTCTCTCATAGCTCATTCATTCTTATGAAGGATCACAAACTGTAATCCAAAATATTGATGTTAAAAATTTGCATATAGCAAAAGAAAAAATAGATTATAGAATATTACATAATTATAAACATATTACATAAATAATCTCCATGTAAACATTTAAATTCTAATATTATTTTGTAAAGGTGAAATTATAAGGTGAAGTTGTATGCCCTTATAGATCATTCTTTTGTTTGAAGTCTTATTATATGTCTTGATTTTGTTAGATTTAACATTTTAAACTATTATTTTCATTTTCTATCATGAGTTTTATAACGAGGCCAGTATAATTTCATAGCAACTAATTTGTAAGCGAGATATAAGCAAACACACAAAATGAAAGCGATTGCCTATTTTTGTCCAACTCACTTCTTATCATAATGAAAATGAAACCTAACCTGTCAATTAATTTTTCTATGATCAAAACTTTATTTCCCATCATTTGTCAATTAAGTTTTCTAAATTAATTCTAATCAAATCTTCTTTTCCACTCCTTTTTCTAATATATTGATTTCTTTGTGCATTAATTAAAGGTTTAAGACCCTGTCGATATGATCATCCACTTAATTTCTCATTACCTTATATAAAATTGAACAGCGTCCAAAATCTTTCTTCTTATGTCATACAGACTTTAGAGTTTAGGACCAAAAAAACACCTTAAAATAACGCCCATCCAGCCATAAATCTTAGGCATTGATAATTATATATCGATACCAAGAAACATAGCGGTGTAGAAGGGGGACAGTTCAATAGGACATACAAGACTACTAAAGCAGAACAAAATATTAGACCCGTTCAGGTAGTTCTAGTTCAAATAGAGAGCAGCAACAGGCGATCCCAACCCATTTGTTTCTGCAAACTTTCTAGTCTTGAAATGCTGTCGTGATAGAGGAGGATAAACTGTTTCCCTCCCATTTTGCTCACAACACAAATACATATCGATGGATTCAAATTATCGCCCTTAGACGTTCATAGCTCACAATTTCTCGACCTACAATAAGCTTCGCAATTATAAATTAGGTTAACGTAAAAGAAAACCTATAATGAATTCTGATGTATCCAAATCATTGTTAGATAATGGGGGAAAAATATTTGACGCTTGCCAAAATAATTGCTCTTTGTCCCAGTTATATCGCTCACTACGCAAATAAAACACAATTATAACTAGTCATAGATTGAATTTTCACGAGGAAAACATGAATAACTAAAGGAATAGAATGTCTAAAGAAATTCTAGTGTTTGCAAGTTGAAAGCATTTAGTTAATATTACCTGAGTGAAAAATGAAGCGGAATCAGTATGAAGAAGTTAAACTCGAGGCGGGGAAGTGACAGCGGATGGCATGATCTCAAATTCATTGTAGTCTTCCAATCACTCCAGCAGATTTAAGCCGTTCTTCATAAAGCCAGTAAACACTTGAGTGATTGTGGCTATGGCTTGTAAATGGTTCCATGGAAAGGTACAAATAGCAGTTTGGCCACTGGGATAAAGACATTGTATAAACTTTACCCGACAACACGTTACTATCTTCCCCGAAAGCAACATTTTACTATATCTTACATACCAGCGCAGGGCTTTGAGATTTGTTTGGATCTTGCATATATAATGTAGACATAATAATGTCGCCGAAATTATTGGGCTCTGATTATGACTTTAGGAATTGGATTACACGACTTGTATTCTTCTACTACATTAAAAAATGTTCAATGAGGGAATTAGCAAAGAAAAGAGAATTGAATATAGCAGTGTAGGGTTAAATCAGTGTAATACGGGGACTCATCCACCCCATAAACCCTCGTCCCCGTATTGGGTACGTCCCCTCCCCGTCCCCGAAACTTGGTGTTTCCATGTTCCCTCATCCCGTCTTCCCGCCACCAAGTTGCCACCTAGAATGTGGGGATGGCCACAAGTCCCTGGGACATCTGAGGGATGCCTAGGCGTCCCTCGACCATGAGGACATCTCCAACGATGCAGAGTTTGCCTTGGGGATGATTAGAGCCCTCCCTTCACTACATTTTAACTTGATTTTGTGCTTGTTTTGATATCTGAATAGCATGCTACTCATTTTAATCATATTTATGATGTTTTGTACACTGTATTATGTATTGGGTACGTTGCAATTTTGCTATGTTCAAGTATTTGGTATAATTAGTTCTCATACTCTCGATGTCCCCCAGTACCCATGTTACACTGAGTTAAATATGCTTTGATCATACAATTTCGTAAGAAAGAGATTTTTCTCTTTGAGGTAAATTAGTTTAATTGGTGTATCATAATACTTTACAGTTAATAAATGTACACTTGCAGAGTTTTTTTTTTCCTATAAAAATAACTTGGAAATGTCACTTATCTTAGTAAAGGATAGAAGGGAAAAGAGTAGAATATGTGTATTTGAAATAAAAATAATATTTTAGAAATTAAAGAAAATTACACACACACATCTAATTGTATTTGTCAAGCAACTTTTTTTATTATAGATCAATTAAATTTGGTTTTCAAATATTACAAGAAAATATTTGATTCATGTTATTTTTAATTTAAAGGATATAACAAAATAAATATGTCTATATGTATATGTGTATATACTTGTTTGTGTTTATTTAATTATACAAACATCCATAGACATGCATACATACATACATACATGTTCAACAATCATGGAAATATTGTATTCTAGTATCTATCCCGTCTAGACTTTGTAATGTTACTATAGTTCTATCATATGATTATGTATTTTGACAACAACCTACTTCCTTTTTTCTTCTTTTTTTTCATTTTGTTTCTCTACAATGTTTACCCTCTCCTAATTTAATTATCAAACCTCATTGATGGGCCATTTGTGAGTCTTCGTCCATTCCTTCTATTAGATCTATAATGTTAGAAGATAACATCTCATGTGTAGGTTGTATGAAGTTCAAAGAAAAGTCTTTCTAAATTTATTATCAAGTAAACATGTTGATTAGGGATGTGATATTGAAGAGGATAGGATATAGTTATCAACAACATGGTTGTAGTTCTACTTTATTTTATTTGGAAGCTTGATTACAATTATTCACTTTATAATTAGATTATATTATGTAAATAGAGAGAGAGAGAGAGAGAGAGAGAGAGAGAGAGAGAGAGAGAGAGAGAGAGAGAGAGAGAGAGAGAGAGAGAGAGAGATCTTCGCAAATAAAATAAAATAAAATTGTAAAGATGAAATAAAACAAAATAATGTAGATAAAATGAAACAATTTAAAAAAATTGAATAAAATTGTTGAATGTTGGAATAAATAGCGTTTTACTATTTACTTTTTACTTAGGTAAACACATTAATGAGGAAGATGGATATTGTTGAGTTCTATCATGACTCAACTTCCTCTAGGCTAAGACACTTGTCTTGACCTTGTCAATTCTTCTTAACTTCCTTTTCCTATTTAAGCATATCCATTTTGACATTGTTATTCACCCCATTTCAATATATTTCATGTGTTATATCTCTCTTTTCTTAAGTATGTCTATAGACTAGCTCCTAGGTTAATGATGTAATCCTAACATGGTATTAAAGATTCTCATTTTGCCCTCCTAGTTTTGAGATTTTTCATCATTTTATTTAATCTTGAGATCCTTGGTTTCTCTTCTCAAGTTTAACAGTGTTAATAGGTCATAAGTGACTCCTATAGTCGAGTCATATTATTTTATTGTTGATTAAAGATGTAGTTTATTGCCTTCAGTGTCAATACCTAGATCTAGAAAGTCCATGTAATTGGGCTTCCTTGTAGGTGAACCATACACTCCATGGTTTTCTGGATATGGTCAATGACTCATGCCAAAGGTCCTTATATTTGTGGATCATTAGGTCTTATTTACACTATATGCATTATTTTTTAGAGATCATTTTGATCTTGTGGTTCAACCTTGGCATTGTAGTATTTGTCCAAGTAGTTCTTTGATAGACCCATGTTGTAGAGATTGTTTGATAGGCCAAATATTTCCATTGGCTAGCTACATTATTGGTTTGGTAGTTTCATTCTAGTCTTCCAGATCGTGTTCCCCTATTTTTTTCACTTGATTAGATTAGAGTTTTACTTTGGCGTGTGTTATTCACTAGCATCCAAAGAACTTTTAGTCAATGTATTCGGAGCATTATACCTTTCTACATGATATTTCTAGATTCTATTTTTTTCAAGCATTTATCCAATCATCTTGAACCTTAAGATTGGCAGTTGTTTTCTTTGTTGATGTTTAAGCTTTTGTTATTTTATAACTACATTTGGTGGTTTTAGCCTTGCTATTGCCTATGAGAGAATTTTTCTCAAGAGGTTCACATTGGTTTTTTTAGATCTTTGTTGGCAGAATAAATCATCTTTGCAACATTTTTGAATGGTTGGAGTGCTTCACCATTGATTCTCAAACTCTTTCTATCCAACAGAATAATTTATTTATAGTGTCCTTACTAGCTATATATATGCATGCAAATTGATTTGATAGCCAAATGGATTTGAAACTTTTACTCACCTTAAATTTCTTATTGTTGGGGATCAACTGATTTATTGGTCACAACATATGGGGCATGTACTATTGGTGACTCACTATTGTGCAGTCCATGACATTATTTATTGATGACATATATTTTTCCATTAGTATGCAAAGGAAAACCATCGGTAATGACTACACCGAAAGATAGGTTTTAGTACAACCCGACAGAACAATCTAAAGTATAAATTGAAGATACAACGTATAAGTACAAACCAAAAAAGTTAACAGTGGAACCCGACAAGAGTAAACTGATAGAGAAACCTGATAGCACAGTTCACACTGACAAAGTAGATTATAGAGTAAACCAAAAGAGAAAAAATGAGAGGAACCCAACAGAGAAAGGGAACCTGATAGACAATTCACAAAAGGAACACCAAAAGACTTTCTGAGAAACCTGAGCATCAGACACCAAAAGTCAGTTATATCCTGAGAAATGTGGATCTGAATTCCACGACAGATAAAATACTTATGTTTTATATTTAGAGTTTTGATTTGATTTAAAACCATTTCTTGAGGGACAAGAAAGATAATTGTAATTGTTTTAATCAGTCTAACCGATTAAAAACATGCAAACTAGGAGATCAAGGTCAAGTTGTAAACCTTTGATTATAGAGTTAAGTTTATAATACGTGAAACTAAAAATTTCAAATCTATTGTATAAATAGATGTTTAATCATTCATTCAATAAGAATGTGAGGATTATTGTAGCCAAGGATCACATCTATGGATCAGGCTGAGAGTTTCAAGAAGCAGAACATCAAAAGGTGATTTTGGTTATCAAGAACCAAGAATCAAGGCTACCAAGAAACAGAGGTATTAATCAATCACATTAGGTGATACTTTGTACATGTGACTTTAATGGATCTGTAATTAGAAATTGTATATTTCATACACTTAGGTCAATGAGTATTTTTGTCTACATTCTAACAAGTGTAGCAAATAGAATAAATCCTTTCAAGAAAGGTGGATTTAATAATCCTTTGTAAATCTCTTAACTGAGTGCACACTAAATAGTGTTGCTAAAGCCCTTAATAGAGTAGACCTTAACCAGTCTCCGCATAATACTCCTAACAGGGTAGATCACCAGAAGTGATCAAAATTGTAAGCCTTAACCGGCCCCTTCCAATCTGCAGATAGTGAAGTTTTTGTTGGTGCCATCCCCACCACAGTTTTTACCTCCTAACAGGGGTTTTTTGCATTACCATATCTTGTGTAATGTGTCATTACATTTCATGAATGCTTATATGAATGTTTACATGTTTGTTAAGTTTATGAATTGGTATAACTTACACAAAGATAGGATAGAACAGATGGTTGGTAAGACAATGGATTACTAAATGGATAAAGGTTAAAAGAGATAAAAGTTTTAGAGATATGGATTCACCCCTCCCCTCTCAGTACATACTTCCCATTATTTCCAAAAATTGGTATCAAAGCTAGATCTCTTAATTTGAAAAGTTTAAAGACTTAGTAGAAAAGATCATACAATGGAGAAGTACAAGCTTGACAAGAGTATTGAGAATCAGAAGCTAGAAATTCAAATCTTCTATGAGCGGTATAAAGCATCTAGAATCAAGATGAGACAGTTGCTAGATGAAAGAAATATTATGGCATCTCACTGTAATGAAATAGACTACCATGAAGAAGAGATACCAGATCTATTTGAGTCTTCAGGATCTACAACTAGCAAAGCATCAGACAAATCTAAAGAAATCATCACAAGCCTGAATGAAATCAATCAACATCTAGCTAGACAAGTGAAATCTCTGCAAATTGGTCAAGAGACACGGATGGTAAGAATGATTGATGTCATGAACAATGCTAGACAAGCTGAGAAAGAAAGAACACTAGCTATTGATGACACGAGGATGATTTTTGAAAAGCTACAAGAGAAAGAGTCAAAAATACCAAGACTTACAGAACATGATCATAAAATCACAAACTAGATTATTCTTATGATTCAAGAGGAAAACAGAATGAATACAGAACTCATTGAAAGAATAGAAGCTATCAGTGAGCTAAGAGAAGAAAATGAAAAGCTGAAACATGAAGTGATAATTCAGCAACAACATAATGACATGATCAAGAGTGCTTATGAAAGCACCAAAAGGATGGATGATTTTTTGGATGGACAAAGAAGAGTCAACAACAATACCAGACTAGGGTATACCAAAAAATGAAGAATCACCAAACCAAGTTGATCCAAAGAATGTTTATGAAAATCCAAGACCAAGAAAGTATTCATGCAATCACTATGGAAGGCCTGGCCACACATCAAATGTATGTAGGAGAAAAATGAAAGGTATTCCTAAATCCACATCTTCATTCATAAGAATTTTTTTTAAATGTAACAAGAAAGGACATAAAGCATATGAATGTAAATCTGAGGTGAAACAACCAAAGAAGGAAACCTATATGGACAAATACTGTCCTACTTGCAAAATGCATGGGCACACATCTCTTGAATGTAGGAAGAAGAAAAAGAAAGCATGGAAGCCTAAAGATCAATAAAATGCTTATCAACTGAAAAGAGTCAGTAACTCATATATTTGGGATTACAACACATGGGAAAACTACACAGCACATGGAAGATTTGGACACATAGCTGCAAACTGCATGAGATAATGGACAAGAAAGTATAGGAGCTGGACTAACCCTAGAATGGCATGTCTACACTATCATAAAGTTGGTCATCTGAAGAAATACTGCAGAGACTGAATGACAAAGACCAACACCTTTTCCAATGGAAACACCATTGAAGACATCTAGAAGATGAGAAATAAAATGTGGAGGAAAGCTACAAACATTGATGAAGATGGACCGAGCAATAAAATTGGTGACACCCTATCCAATGGATATGGTGACATCACCACCCCCACCTAAGCATAAAAATTAAGTATGGAACTACATTATACCAAGCTATATTTTGCATTAGTTCCATTATACATTGATAAAATGCCAAACTAGCATAATTAAAGATGCACTATGGTATTACTTGTTATAAATCTATGAAAACAATCATGTCGGTCAATACATACTAAAATGCATCGATGTACATACAAGCCTAAGTTGTCAATACAACCTGAGAATCATCAGTAAACGTAGAAATCTAAGTTGCTAAGTGAAAACCAAGATCCATTGGTAATTATGAAAATTTGACATGTTGTCTTCGCCAAATACCAAAATCCATCAATTGATGTAATAATTTCACACCTGCCCCGAAGCATTGCACTCTCACTAAGAATTTTATTTGTGTATCACCCGACAACTCTATCTTCACACACCAAGAAGTGGTTGAGCATTAATGACTTGACTTAGGGCAAAGTCTATAAATAGATGACGAAAGTGTTTCATTATTTACCAAGCGACTAGAGAGAAGAGATAGAGTGAAACCTGAGCACAAAGTGACCTGATTGCAGAGTGCCTACAACTCAACTCCCTACACTCCAAATATATTCCTAATAGCAACAGAGGTTGAAGTCAGTAACAAAGGTAACCAAGAACTCTACTTTCATTTATAGGAAAAAGCCCTAGTTTCATAAACGATGGCAACTACATCAAGAACCTCTAAAGTCAAGAATGCTAAGGAGAGTAAGGTTAATCTGATAAAGAATAGTACATGTGAGAAACTTTAGTATAAAATCTATCTCGAGGTTGCCTCACAGCCTGACAACTCTGGAGCATTTTCCAGAATTCCACCTAGAGTTTTGTTGATCGAGGATGTCAGATCCTACATTCACTGCAAGATTGCAAAAATTGGAGATCTTGAAGTAGAGCAGGCTTATAAGAAGCTTTGCAATGATGATGGAACCATAAAAGATGAGCACAAGCACATTAAGGTAAAATGGATCACAAATTCCCTTTGGTTCCTGAAGGAGTTCAAAACCGAATGGATTCGGTTAGTGCTAAGAAGACTGCATGACCAAAAGATGTGGCTATATGAGCCTAAACTCATAACTAAGGATGTTATACACATTATTACCAATTATCCCATACTCAAGAAACCTAAAGCACTGAAAAACCCTCCTCGAGTTGACATTGAGAAGAACACGAGAGCTGCATGGGATGGATGAGGACTAAAGGTATTTACCATCACTAATGATGAACCAAAATTTGAAGCATGTGTCTTAGGATACAAATTTCATTTAGGCTAGTAGGATGAATAGCATTGCATCCAAAGCAGTGGATACAGCACATAAAATTGTCAAAAAGGGACTACAGTTGGACCTATTTGAACTGCTACTCAGACAATTAGATGAGAACATGAGGACAATTAGGTCTGCAAAGACCAACTCATGTAAATTTGGATCTCTGATAATATGTATATTTTTCTACTTCCAAGAAACCTTCCCATATATCATTAATGTGAAATGGGATACTACCTGACTAGTGACAGTTCATATAAGTGAATTCATCAAGTCACTTGGAGTCAATTTTGAATCAGTAATGGATGAGTATATCTCTGGATTCAAAGAGAGAATGAAAAATATAATGAGGATACAAGAACAAGTGGTAGAGAAATACAAGACTGACATTTGTTTCTTGGTGGACACCGATACCACCCTAATCAAACCAGTTGTACCGAGGAAAACATGGTTAGCTCCACTTGACTATGAAATCAACATAGATCAAGCAACAAATGCTATTGAAGCATCATTGAATGAACCATTGGATAAATCAAAACCAAGTTTTGGAACCTTTGAAGAAGCCAAGGAAAGAATCAAATCAGGCTTAATTATGAATAAGATTTATAGGAAGAAAGACAAAATGATAAAGACCTTGAAAAAGAAGCTATCGGTCAATGAGGAAAAAATTGAAAAGATAGAGGAAACCGAGGGTCAGTCACCCATCAGTGAAGCAGAAAAGGTGAGTGACTCAGATTCAACAGAGTTTGATGCACCCCCGCCCCTGAAGAAGGCAAGGACAACAGGTGTTCAAAGTACAAGGAGCCAAACAGTAAAGACAGACTCACCATCTGTTAAGAAAGGTCAAGTAAGGACCTACAAAACAAAACCTCAAACCAAAAAGACCACAGCACCAAAGAGGAGAAGGAAATTAATCCTAACCAAGGAAGATATCAAAGCATGAATCTGTCCAAACAGAAAAGAGTGAGATTCCTAAAACTATTGATGAGACATGTGAGTCAATTGCAAAAAGAGGTGGCTTAACTGACACCAAAATTAGAAAATGGCTAACACTAGAGCCCAAAGATCGGAACAAGATTGAGGAGGCACTCATCAAAACAATGATCAACTTCAAATATGTACCCATACAATTCGATGACAAAATGCCAAAAGAACTACATAAAATATTATCTGCTAGATGTACCTATGCATTAAAGAATGAGAAGGAGATAAGGGAAAGAGTCCTAGTTTCTCTTATGCCTCCCAAATCCAAAA
The DNA here is from genome assembly GCA_018584345.1 of Thuja plicata. Lineage (NCBI taxonomy): Eukaryota > Viridiplantae > Streptophyta > Pinopsida > Cupressales > Cupressaceae > Thuja > Thuja plicata. The sequence goes on from MU225851.1 coordinate 1,508,045, forward strand.
TGGAAGAAATCAAGGAGATGATGGAGAAACATATAAAGGAGTTCTCACCCAAGTTGAGATCTTACAAGGTTCTAGAGGGCATACTTATAGAGATAGAGAAGGAAAGTAACAAAATTTGGAGTAAAATACTCAATAGACCTACTAAGGAAGAAAGCCCCGAGAGAGGATTACCTCTCACAAATGAGCCATACAATAATGACTCTTTGACTAAACCTAGCACAGAGCATACCCTTATAAATGACACAGAGGATGTCACAATAGTGGAATTGGAAAAAGAAGCCAATAAGGATATGGATATTGCTGATGAAACTTGGCCTGATAATACTATCATTAATATTACCGAAGATTCTATAGATAAAGTAAAGGGAGATGAAGATATTGCTATTACATATGATCAGCCCAAGGATCAAGATACATCCATTTATGTTTCACACGTAAACATACCGGTCCAGATGCCATTATTGATTCAGGCAATCAATATAATCTCACAAAAGGAGAAGACCCCCAAACCCGATGCAAGAATACCTGAGGATGCAAGGGAAGAAGAAAAGAAAGACACAACTGATGACCAGAATGCTATCGGAGGGGATCAAAATGTAACAGGTGAAGATCTCACACAAAAATATGGAGATCAAACAGAAAAAGATGCACAAATAAAAAATACATATGAAGTGTAGAAGGATACCGGTGAAGGAGATGAAACCAAAGATGTCACTCCTAAGAACATCGAAGGAGATGCTGCAAGTAATGTAAAGGTTGATGTGGAGACATCCACTCACACCCAAAAGGTAGAGACTGAAGCACAGCAAAAAAAGGCACTACTTCACCGGTAACCTCATCTAGCACATCAGACCAAGAAGAGAAGTTGGCTATGGTTCTACACACAGGTTCATCTGAAAAGAAAAAGAAGAAAACAAAGAAGAATAAGTTTTAGGTCACACTTGATGAGATCATAGAAATACCAGAGTTTGATCCAACTACTTTAGATTTTGAATCACTCCAAGAATATGGAGAAATTTTTCAAAGGAAAGCTTTGCAAGAAAAGATTAAGAAGGAGAACCGAGACTCCTTAGTACTGGAAACCACAAGGGATATCTTAAACCAGATAGTTCCCAACATTGATGTTGATAACAATGCACCTATCCTAGAACAACTTGTCATTCTCACCGATGCCATCACAACACATAATGTGGATGTAGAAAAGGCGATTGAGGAACAAGAAAAACAAAAGTTTCAATACAAACTGACAGAAAAGATCAGCCAAGTAGTGGCAGAGAAAAAGGTAATGATTTCAGAACTAGCCAATGAATTGGATCCAATCGTTACTGAAGCTATATCTTTAATACAAAAATTATGCACTTTGGATAAATTCACTAAGAAAAATAGTGAAAAGATAGCAAAGTTAGATTCAAATCTAAATACCAGTGTACAAGGTCTAACCAAAGATGACAATGCAATTAAATTGCATTATGAAAAGATAATAGAGATCAAAAGGTTAAGACAATAAATTTGGCAAGTAGAATCACAATTCATAAAAGAGGTTACCAAGCTATAGGCTCAACTATTACTAAACCTCACACTTCTGCAACAGCACATAAGCTCAGTAAGATAGCTAATTGCCACCCTCGAGATGTCAGTAGAAGACAACATCTACGGCATACATGCCAAGATTACACTAGAGCATATGGCTCTTGAGCATCTGAAGGAGAAATAGGAGAAGATGATGGAGGAAATGAAGACCTCTCACTCTCATATTTTTGAAAAATTATAGGTATACACCTTTGCCCTTACTATCAAAAAAGGGGGGAAATGATATGTACAGTACATATATCATAAAGGGAAAAGACAAGGTAAAAAGGAATAAATAGTATAAAGACAAGTGTATATATACATATATTACTATATCGGCATATGCAGAGGGGGAGTCATGAAATGACTAAGTAATATACATGGTGTACATACTATAAACCTTTTTAGTATTTTGCACATATCATTTTTCGATACTAATGTCAAAGGGGGAGATTGATGACATATATTTTTGTTGGAATTAATGGGAAGTAGTACTGAGAGGGGAGGGGTGAATCAATACCTCTAAAACTTTTAACACCTTTCTCAATTCATCATTAGTAATCATTCATTACTGCATTACTAACCATTACTGTTGTTCTTTCTTATGCATGTATTGTTCAGTCACAATCTTTAATAGTTTGCAACATTCATAGAAACATTCATGAAAGTAATAAACACATAACACAAGATATGGTATCGTAGAAAAATCTTGTTAGGAAGTAAAAACTACGGTGGGGATGGTACCCACAAAACTTCACTATCTGCAGAATGGAAGGGAGTCGGTTAAGGCTTACAATTTGATCACTTCTGATGATCTACCCTATTAGGAGTATTATGGTGGAGACCTGTTAAGATCTACTCTGTTAAGAGCTTTAGAAACACTAATTTAAGTGTGCACTTAGTTATGAGATTTACAATAGGACGGTTAAGCCCACCTTTCTTGAAAGGATTTCTTATGCGTACTACACTTTTTAGAATGAGTACAAATGTTGACCTGACTATATGCAATCTACAATTTCTGATTGGAGATCCATTAAAGATGTCTGCATAATAATATCACCTTAATTGATTGATGAATACCTTTTCTCTGCTCGTCGGTAGCCTGCGTTCTTGTTCTTGAAACTGATTTGATTCTTTTATGTCCTCTTGCATGAATTATCTTTTTTGGTCTCTAGATTCTCTCCATGGCTACCATCTTCATTGAACAATTACTCTTTACAATAGACTGAGCATCTATTTATACAATTATTTGACCTATCCTAGAATCACGCATTACAATGTTAACTCCTAGATCCAAGGTTTACAACTTGACCTTGATCTTTAGTTTGCATGTTTTAAACCAGTAAAACCAATTAAAACAATTTTAATTACATTCCTTCCTCCACACTTAATGGATTTAAAAGTAAATCAAGAAGTTATAAATACAACTTCAGTGATTTATCTGACGTGGAAAGTCAGATCCACTTTTTGCGGGATGTAACTAACTGTCCGTTCTTGGTCGTTGGGTTGAAATTGAAGTTTGTCAGCATTACTTTGTTGAACTATTTGTCAGGTTCCCTTTGTCTGTTGGGTTCCTCTCTTTGTTGTTTCGTCGGGTTGCACTGTTGTTACTCGTCGGGTTCCATTTACCTTTTTTTCATCGGATAACACTTAACAGTGTTTTTTAGGTAACCTTGGCGTCGGGTAGCGTTATGCCCTGTCTGTCGTTGTAGAGTAAACCAATGGTGTAGATCATGTTTTGCCTTGAGTATACTAATGGAAAAATATAATACCTTCAATCTCCACATTTGACATTAGTATCAAAAACTGATATGTGCATAATACTAAAGTGTTTAGTATGTACACCATGTTTATATCCTTGTCATTATATGACTCCCCCTAACTGTATGCATCGGTATAGTATAAGTATATGTACATGTATACTATACATTCTCTTCTTGTTTCTCTGTATATACATATTATTTCCTCCTTTTATTTCCAATTTCTTTTACTATACATATTATTTCCCCCTTTTTACTGAGGTGAGTGAACATATCAATTTCCCCCTTTCTTTGATACTTATGACAAAAATGTACAACTTATAATATGCCAAAAGTGTGACAAAAATGTGCAACTTACGATGTGTCAAGTATATGGGAATGGGTTTTCTTGATATCTTCGAGCATTTTCTCCCATTTTTCTTTGAGTTGTTCTAGTGCCATGTGTTGTAGCTCTAGCCTTGCATGCATATCATAAATGTTGTCTAGGACAGACATTTCAGGAGTGGAAATTAATGTATTTGCATGTGTCACATGTTTTTGTAGGAGTGAAAGTGTCGGTAAGAGCTGAGCTTAGAGCTCATTTACCTCATCTTTGTACTTCATCTCTGCAATCTGTATGTCCTGTCTCAGTTTTTGAGCCTGTTTAATTTTCTCATTGTGCAACTTAATTTCTTCTTCATTATTGGTGAGAATTTGTGCACTTGACTTAAGATCAGCATCAATTTTTGCTATCTGGTCGGTATACTCCTTGTATGCACCCTAAAATGGTCACCTAGACTTTGGGCCCCATTTATTATTTTATCAATTTATCAAATTCCTAAATCAATGCTTTGGAATATTTTCAATTCAAATCAATTTTCTTGATCAAATTGTAATTAATTCAATTATTCAATTATTACAATATTTCCTAAGGTTTGACCATTTTTATTTAATTAAAAGATTTAATCTCCCTTTTAATTAAATAAAATTCCTCTTATTTAATTAAAAGATTTAACCTCCCTTTTAATTAAATAAAATTCCTCTTA
>MU225851.1:1512498-1545047 GCA_018584345.1 Thuja plicata
TGGTCTTACCTGCTTGCAAGCATTTGATCCTTATCCTTGGAACTCAGTATCAGTTAACACACTTAAATTTTTAAATGCAACACTTAATGCTTGAGCTATGTCATGATATTTTCTTTGTGTGCTAACTATTATTGATTTTCGTTGAGTGTCCTTGTCTAATAAGTCTCTCTATGATGCATAGCTAGAGGACTTGGGGCACGGGGCATATTTTTATTTGCTTCCTGCTTTATGCTTCATTGTTTTTGCACAACCGTTCTGCTAGTCATCCTGGCCTCTATGCCTTAATGCGAGCATGGTTTTGCTATATTAAATTGGGTAATCTAACATCACAGTCATCTTGACCTTTATGTATTTGATGCTTATGTTATAATCTTTCCACATTTCAAATCTGATATACATCACATTCATATCTTCATAGTTGCCCTCGTGACTAGTGATGGTTGTGTGATGTTTCTGATATAAATCACATTCATATCTTTATAGTTGCACTTGTGACTAGTGATGATTGTGTGATTTTCCGATGTCTGTTAATAATGGCCCAATGATGAAAATAAGTTCCTTAACATTCTCTAATGAATGATGAACACAAGATCCTATGTTTGTTTCTCTATTGCAAGTACACCTTTGCATTTTCATGTAGCTTGCATTGTTAGATGTTAATTTGCAATTTTAGGCTGCATTATGAGTTTGCTGGGGGTTTCCTTCATTTTTTTTTGGACTTTTAATCAACTGTGATCACGTTCTAATCTTCATTTCCTTATCCTCTTTCGTGATCTCAATCAAAATTTTCTATCTTAAACAGTTGATTGATTTTGGGGCATTCTCTTTCTTGAGGCAAATTCTCTTTCTCCTCTCCATTTCTTTCCACCTCTTCCAAACTTCTATCTTCCATTCGCTTTCACCCCACTTCTTCTTATTCTTCTTCTTCTTCTTCTTATTCTTCTTCTCTTTCTTCTTCTTCTTTTCTTTCTTCTTCTTCTTCTTCTTCTTCTTCTTCCCCTACTTCTTTTTCTTCTAATTCAACCTAGGGGCATAATCTTTCGTGCCTTGGTTTTGTGATCTTTATATCTTTCATCTTACATCAAGAACCTTATCTTTAGTTTGATTTGATCAAAATTTATCAATTTGCTATTTCTCCTCTATCTCATTTCGATTTTGATCATGAGGGGGCGGTACCTATCAAACTTCAATCTTTGATTTAGCTTTATCAATTATATCAGTATTTCTTGAGATTCTTATCTCTAACATGTCAATTACTTATTTTGGTAATGACTTTGTCTTTTTCAATTGTGCTTATTTCTGTCCTGATGTGTTCTTGTTTCGACCACACATCTGTATTATTTTGTGATCCCATTTTGACCTCACACTTCAACTGCATTCTTTGACTACATGTGTTCTCGTGTCGACCACACATTTGTCAAAGAATCCTGAGTGAGTTTATCTAGTGTACACAATTTTTGTATTAAGGTAATAGCTTCTGAGATAATTGGTTCAAGTGTGCTTACCAATTCAGATATCTTTACCTTTTTCAATGCCACTTCCTAGCTTATCTTCTCAGCTAACTTGAACTCATACTTTTGTTCAAGTCTCTCTTCCATGACCTTCTCAGCATCAATTTTTCCAGATGTTATTGCTTCTGTGAGTACCACCAATTGATCAAGCATTGGGGTGGTCTGATCAATATCTACATCAAGTAAAATCTGTTGGAGTATTCCTCTTGCTAATTCCAATACCTTGGCCTCTTTTGCTGCTCTTTTTAGTTTGTCTTGAATGGCCTTTCTTTCACAGAGTCTTGCATATTTGGTCAATGCAGTTGGATCCAATGTCCCTTGATCACAAAATAGAATCTCAATGATTTCATCCAGTGTTAATAGATTCTTATGCTTACTCTTCTTCTTCTTTGAGACTTTTGGAGATGCAGATGTATGAACTACCATAGCCAGTTCATTTGTTCTCTCTGAAGTGCTTGGTGAAGGCTTTGTGGAAGATGCTTCTTGTGTTTTCTGCTCGAGTGGCACCTGTCAGTTTTGTGAAGATTTCTCTCCATCAACCTTGGGTGTCTCTGCATATTTTTATTCTAATTTCTTCTCCTTCTCATCTTTCTTTTCTTCTTCACCTTTTTTGTCTGTGTGTCCCCTTCTTCCTTTTGTGTTTCCTCTTTATTTTGATCAGCAGACTTATCTATCTGATCATCGGCTGCAGCCTTCTTTGCAGTTGTTTCCTTTGTATTATCTATGGTGTCTTTTGCTTCTCCATCACCCTTTTCCCTAGGTGTTCTTGTGTCCTCTGGAGTGTTACCCTCTAATAAATTGATTGCCTTCATTAATACAGGTATATTGCTTTGAATAGTAGCTTGGGCTATATCTTGAGTGGTGTCCTGCTTGTCAATTTGATCTTTTTGAGTAGTGACATCCTCATCTTTTTGTATCTCCTCTATAGGGTCTGCTTCTGTTGATTCCATGACTCATTATGTCCTACCATGTTTCATCAGCAACATTCATATCTTTATCATTTGACGTCTTCAATTCTTGTTGGTGTCCCTGATCCTTAAGTGTAATGAATATTACTTCATCTTTCTTCTGTGAATCTTTATCAGAGTCATAATTTACGATGTCTTGAATGTCAAGACTATCCATTACTTTTTCCAAATCTATTGGCTCCATGTCTTCTATATTGTCCAGAGCAACGTGCTGAGGACTTGCATTGTCTATTTCCTCCTCTCTATGAGGTGTGTCGGTGAGAATTAATTGTTCCTCACGACTTGTTGACTCTATTGGCATATCAAGGAATTATCTCCATTTAGTTTCAATCATTGTATCTAGCTCTATGAATTTGTTTTCTATTACTTTGTATGCCCTTATCTTGGCCACAAATTTACCTAAATGCTTCTTCAATATTTCTTTGATTTCTTCAATTTTAGATTCAAGAGGCATTAGTGTTACTATTACCCTCTCCCTTGCTTCTATTTCAGTCTGTAGAGCATATGACCATTGTTGGGATACTTTGTTACCAAGCTCCTTGGTTATTTTATTTATAAATTCAGATGGTACATATTTGTGTTTGATCATTGACCTTATGATTGCATCTTGTATTTTGTTTTGGTCCTCTAGTTTCAGTGTATCCCATTGTCTTATTCTTTTGTCATGCATTGTACCAGATGCAACAATATGTTCAGCAGCTTCATCAACAATTTGATTCCTATAATTCTTCTTTACTACATCAGGCTCATCATCTTTAGTATCCTCTATGTCAGCCTTTGTCCTAACCAACCTTTTCCTCTTCTTTGGAGATGTTGTTTTCACAGTTTGTTGCTTGGTTTTCTTTGTTGGTTGCTTCCTTTTATAGGTCCTTACTTGACCTTTCTTAAGAGGGGTAGTGTCAATTTTAGCAGTTTGACTTCTTGTTCTCTACTTCTTTATTGGAGTTGGAGGTGTATCAGATTCAATCTCCTGAGAATCTAATTTGTTTTCTTCTTTTCCCTCACCGATGGTTCCCTATTCATCGATTTCCTCTAGTTGTTCTTGTTCCTGCTCAGTGACCGATAAAATCTTCTTGAGATTCTTAACCATCTTATCATTTTTTTAATAGCCTTCTTAATTTCTAAGCCTCATTTTATCTTTGATCTGGCCTCTTCATAGGTTCCAAACCTTGGTTTCTTGCTGTCAACAGGCTCATTTATTAATGCATCAATTGCACTTGTAGCCTGATCAATATTTATTTTATAATCTAAAGGTGCTAACCAAGTTGTTCTTGGTACAACTGGTTTGATATGATTGAAATCAGTATCCACCATAAAGAATATTTCATCCTATTGTTTTTTAACAAGTTGTTCAAGAATCCTAGTCCTTTCCATCATCTTTTCCTTGAACTCGAGGAAGTATGCAAACATAACAGATTCAAAATTATCCCCTAGTGACTTAATCAGTTCACTAATCTATTGTGTTACCAGTTTGGTAGTGTCCCATTTTAATTTACCTACTGAAGGAAAGTATTCTTGAAAATAGAAAAGGATACACATGATAAGTGAGCCAAACTTACATGTGTTTGTCTTTGTAGACCTGATTGTGATAATGTTCTCATCAAGTTTTTTTAATAGGATATCACATAGATCCATCTCAATTCCTTTGGTCACTATCTTGTAAGCTATGCTTACTAATGTTGCAGATATGTTGTTCAATATGATTTCTTGAAAAATCTTATACCCAATTACACATGCACTGAATTTCAGTTCTTCATCAGTGATGGTGTTTACTTTTAGACCTCTATTGTCCCATTCATCTTTTGTGAGTTTTTCAACTTCTTTCCTAGAGGGATGCTTGTGTTCCCTAGTCTTGTCGATTATTGGATAACCAGTGATAGTGTGAAGGACATCCTTGGTGATTTGTTTGGGTTGATCCAACCATAACTTCTAGTCGTGCAATCTGCTAAGTACCAACCTAACCTAGCCGGTCTTGAATTCCCTCAGGAAATGTAGGGCATTAGTTAACCCTTTTGACTTCCAAGTGTTTGTGTTCTTCCTTCAGGTTGCATTCAAAATCATAGAGCCTTATATAAGCTTTATCCATCTCAAGATCACCTATCTCAGCAATTTTGCAATGAATATAAGACCTAATGTCTTATATGAGCAAAACCCTAGGTGGAATTTTTGAAAACACACTAGTTTCATCGGGTTTCGATGCGATCTCTGGGAATATCTTGTATTTGGGCTCTATACAAGTGCTATTCTTAATCAACTTAACCACACTCTATTTATCATTCTTGATCTTAGCGGTTCTTGAGGCGGTTGCCATTGTTTTTCAAGTTTTAGGGCTTTCTTTAAATTAGGGCTTTCTTGAAAATAATGACAAAGTGCTTTTGGTTCCCTCGGTACTTACTTTGATCTGTGATAATGGTTAATGACCTAGTTTTTGTGTGTTGAATTGAGTCGAGGATGCTTCTTCTTCTATTTTTCAATCACTCTATTTTTCGCTCTACTTTCTCTTCAAATTGTGGGTGCAAAATGAAGTGCTTCTGTCAACTATTTATAGGCTTTTGCCCTAAGTCAGAAATAAATGCTTCAATGACTCATTGGGTCATAATGATGGAGTTCATCGGGAAGACTTTAAAAATCATCATTGGAGATGTTGAGGATGCCCGGGATGGCTATTACCAATATTTATTTTACCGATGGATATCGGTATTCTTTCGTGACAACTTTATGACTTTACTTTCATTTCGATGGGTGTCAGGTTACATTGGTAACTTAACCATTTTATGTGTTGACTGACAATTTCCATAAGTGTAGATAGCTTATCAATTATGTTCACTGATGATTTTTGGTATGTGTATACCAACGGGTTTTTTTTCTCAGAATTGGAACAAGTAACATAATATACATCTTTATTATGCAAATTTTGACTATTTATCAATTGTATAATGGAACTGATGCAATATATGAATTGGTGTAATGCAGTTCCATACTTACTTTCTTATCTTAAGTGAGGGTGGTGATGTCACTAGATCCATTGGATGGGGTTTCACCATTTGCATTGCTTGGACCAGCTTCATCATTGCTTGAAGCTTTTATCCACATTTTGTCTCTAGCCCTCAAGATATCTTCAATGGTGTTTCCATTGGGATATGTACTTGTCTCTGTCAATCGGTCTTTGCAATATTTCTTGAGGTGACCAACTTTATGACAGTGTAAGCATGCAATTCCAGGGTTTGACCAGCCTCTAGAGCTTTTTCTCCATGCTCTCATGCAGTTTGAAGCAATGTGACCATATCTACCACATGTTGTACAGTTTGTCCAAGTATTGTAGTCACATACATATTGATCACTGATTCTCTTAGGCTGATAAGGAATTTCTTGACCTTTAGGCTTCCATGCTTGCCTTTACTTTTTCCGGCATTCTTCAGATGTGTGCCCATTCATCTTGCATGTAGGAAAGTATTTATCCATGTAGGTTTCCTTCTTTGGCTGTTCAATCTTAGTCTTGCATTCATAAGCCTTATGTCCTTTCTTGTTATATTTATAACATAATCCTATGAATGTAGATGTAGATTTAGGAATACCTTTCATTTTACCTTGGCATACATTTGATGTGTGCCCTTGCTTTCCATAGTGCTTGCATGTTAGCTTTCTTGGTCTTGGATTTTCATAAACATTCTTTGAATTTTCTTGATTGGATGATTCTCCATTTTTCAGTAAAGCCTATACCATTGTTGTTGTTGACTCTTCGTTGTCCTTCAAGAAATTCATCCATTCTTTTATTTCTCTCTTCAGCCTTTCTGATAATCTCATTATGTGGTTGCTGAATTCTAACCTCATGTTTTAGCTTTTCATAGTCTTCTCTTAGCTCACCGATAATTTGTATTCTCTCAATGAGTTCCACATTTATTCTATTTTCTTCTTGACTCATAAGAATAATCTAATTTGTGAGATCATGGTGATGCTCAGAATGTCTTTGAATTTCTAATTCCTTTTCTTGTATTTTCTCTATAATCTTCCTTCTTTCATCAATAGCAAGTGTTCTTTTTTTTTCAGCTTGTCTAGAAGAACTCATCACATCAATCATTCTTACCATCTGGCTCACTTGACCAATTTGCAGCATCTTTATTTGCTCTGTCAGATGTTGATTGATCTCCTTTAGATTTGTGATGTTCTCTTCTGATGTATGTAATGTATTACTTGCATTTGATTCTGAGGATTCAAAGAAATCTAGAATCTCTTCTTCTTGATAATCCTTTTCATTGTTTCAGGTAGCCATACCTTTCCTCTCATCTAGCAGCTCTCTCATTTTGATTCTAGCTTCTTTATAATATTCATAGAACATCTGTATCTCAAGCTTTTTGTTCTCAATATTCTTATCAAGTTTGTACTTCTCCATTGTATGATCTTTCCTCTTGAGCCTTTAATATTTTTCAAGAAGAGACTTGTCTCTGATACCAAATTTTGGAATTAATGGGAAGTAGTACTAAGATGGGATGGGTGAATCAGTACCTATAAAACATTTAACACCTTTCTAAATTCATCATTAGTAATCATTCATTACTGCATTACCGACCATTACTGTTATTCTTTCTTATGCATGTATTGTTAATTCACAATCTTAATAGTTTGCAACATTCATAGAAACATTCATGAAATTAATAAACACATAACACAAGATATGGTATCGCATAAAGCTCCTGTTAGGAAGTAAAACCTGTGATGGGGATGGTACCCACAAAACTTCACTATTTGTAGAATGGAAGGGAGCCAGTTAAGGCTTACAATTTTATCACTTCTGATGATCTACCCTTTTAGGAGTATTAAGGTGGAGACATATTAAGATCTACTCTATTAAGAGCTTTAGCAACATTGGTTTAAGTGTGCACTTAGTTATGATATTTACAATAGGATGGTTAAGCCCACCTTTCTTGAAAGGATTTATTATGCGTACTACACTTGTTAGAATGAGTACAAATGTTGACCTGACTGTATGCAATCTACAATTTCTAATTACAGATCCATTAAAGCTCTTAGAATAATAATATCACCTTAAGTGATTGATGAATACCTTTTCTCTTCTCGTCGGTAGCCTATGTTCTTGTTCTTGAAATTGATTTGATTTTTTTCTGTCCTCTTACATGAATTCTCTTGTCCGGTCTCTATATGCTCTCCATGGCTAAAATATTCATTGAAAAACAACTGTTTACAATAGACTGAGCATCTATTTATACAAGTATTTGACCTATCTTAGAATCATGCATTACAATGTTAACTCCTAGATCCAAGGTTTACAACTTGACCTTAATCTTTAGTTTGCATGTTTTAAATCAGTAAAACCAATTAAAACAATATTAATTACATTTCCTCCTCCGCACATAATGTATTTAAAATTAAATCAAGAAGTTATATATACAACTTCAGTGAATTATTTGATGTGGAAAGCCAGATCCACTTTTTGTGGGATGTAACTGACTGTCGGTTCTTGGTCGTTGGGTTGAACTTGAAGTTTGTCGGTGTTCCTTTGTTGAACTGTTTGTTGGGTTCCCTTTGTCTTTCGGGTTCCTCTCTTTTCTGTTTCATCGGGTTGTACTATTGTTACTCATCAGGTTCCATTTAGCTTTTTATCATTGGATAATACTTAACATAGTTTTTTGGGTAACCTTGGCATCAGGTAGTGTTGTGCCTTGTTTGTCGGTGTAGAGTAAACCGATGGTGCAAATTATTTTTTTCCTTGAGTATACTAATGCAAAAATATAATGCCTTCAATTTTTCCATTAGTATGCAAAGGAAAACCATTGGTAATGACTACACCGAAAGACAAGTTTTAACAAAACCTGATAGAACAGTCTATAGTATAAACTGAAGACACAACTTACAAGTGCAAACCAAAAAATTTAATAGTGGAACCTGACAGGAGTAAACCGATACAGGAACACGATAGCACAAGGCACACCGACAGAGTAGATTACAGAGTAAATTGAAAGAGCAGAAAAGAGAAGAACCCAACAAAGCAAGGGAATATGATAGACAGTTCATGGAAGGAACACCAAAAAACTTTCAGAGCAACCTGAACATCAGACACTGAAAGTTAGTTATATCTTGAGAAATGTGGATCTAACTTCCATGTCAGATAAAATACTTATGTTTTGTATTTAGAGTTTTTATTTGATTTAAAACCATTTCTTGAGGGACAAGAAATATAATTGTAATTGTTTTAATCAGTCTAACTAATTAAAAACATGCAAACTAGGACATCAAGGTCAAGTTGTAAACCTTTGATCATAGAGTTAAGTTTGTAATACGTGAAACTAAAAAGGTCAAATCTATTGTATAAATAGATGTGTAATAATTCATTCAAGAAGAATGTGAGGATGATTGTAGCCAAGGATCACATTTATGGATCAGACTGAGAGTTTCAAGAAGTAGAACAACAAAAAGTGAATTTGGTTATCAAGAACCAAGAATCAAGGGTACCGAGCAATAGAGGTATTAATCAATCACATCAGGTGATACTTTGTATATGTGACTTTAATGGATCTATAATCAAAAATTGTAGATTGCATACACTCAGGTTAATGAGTATTTTTGTCTTGATTCTAACAAGTGTAGCAAATAGAAGAAATTCATTCAAGAAAGTTGGATTTAACAATCCTTTGTAAATATCTTAACCGAGTGCACACTAACAGTGTTGCTAAAGCTCTTAATAGAGTAGACCTTAACCATTCTACACATAATACTTCTAACAGGGTAGATCATCAAAAGTGATCAAAATTGTAAGCCTTAACCAACCCCTTCCAATCTATAGATAGTGAAGTTTCTGTAGGTGCCATCTCCACCACTGTTTTTACCTTCTAATAGGGGTTTTTTGTGTTAACATATCTTGGGTTATGTTTCATTGCATTTCATGAATGCTTCTATGAATGTTTACATGTTTGTTATGTTTATGAATTGATATAACTTACACAAAGATAGGATAGAATAGATGGTTGGTAATACAAAGGATTTCTAAATGGATAAAGGTTAAAAGAGATTAAAAAATTTACAGATATTGATTCACCCCTCCCCTCTCAGTACATACTTCCCATTATTTCCAACAATTTATATGAGCACCTTTATTTTGGATGACATATTCTAATGTGGTATCAACCCAAATTTTATTTGTTCAATGTCAATCATTGAGGAGATGGGTTTACATTTTTGTGATGGGCATTGCTTTCTCTTACACTTTATCATTAAGAGGATCAACCTACAACTTTCTCTAATTTTTTTAGGGCATTCAATATTTGAATTTTCTAACATAGCCTTATTTCATAGAAATGGGTGTTTTATATTATTATAAATTAGTTATTACATTTATTATGGGTAAGTCAAATTACCTTTGTTGGCACACCATTCATTGGCATTAGTCATGTTAAGGTAGCTCCTATAGATTTTTGGTTGAAGTGTAAGAATATTTTGAGGGACTTTGAAGGTGGCCCATGGCATGAATGCTAACACCTTGGTATTTATTCCATATTCATAGTGGGAAATTTTTTCTTTATCTACAATGGCCTGTGTAATGTCTCACAATATTTTTATTTTGATTCTGATGGCTTGTGGTTGTTTTATGCATTAGGGGTAGCATGAAAATCTTTTGTAAGATCCCTCCACCCCATCCCTTTTTACTACCAAACTTCTCATTGGTGCTCCTTCCATTAGAGTGGTTCATTTTTTTTCTAAAATGTTGAGCTACTAGATCGCATAGAGTACCAAACCCTTTCTTTTGGGTACTCAAGATTGTGTTGGTGTTTTAAAATGATTTTACGCTTTGCAAGATACCATTATACCTATAGATAGATTTTAAAGAGTGGTTAATTCCAAATATGGGGAAATCTTAGGTAAATGGACCAACTATAGGGACAAGACTTCCCTCTGCACTTCTGGCTTTGCATGACCAAGGCAAGTGTACCTAATGCATATCAATATACAATTCTTCATGACTTTGTATGGATTGAAAACAATAGAAAATGATAAGAGAGTTTTGAATGATAACCAATCATTCATGGATCCTCAATTACCATAAAGAACACACACATACAACCATAATACTAAAAGGATTGAAAATATTTTGTTTTTAAATTGGCATAATATAGCCAAACCGAACCAAACATGTATCACTATAAAAAGTACTAATTTCTGACCAGCGCTTTATCCATTGGGAAATATCTCTAATTCAGAGTCACAATACAGGAACCAACTACTATCAAAGATTCAAAGTCATAAATGCATTAACCCAAACCAACAGTTCTTATAAAATCCTTGTGCACACCAAATGATTCTATGTCTTTTCCAAAGCATCACTTAATTTGATCCTAGATCAAAACTCAAGAATAACAACATACACACAGATAAACTCTATGCAATAAATCAGAAAACTCAAAACTCAAGAAATAAACACAAAGGAGAGACCTGAATCTAGAGTATTTGCATTAAGTATGAAGAATCATGTTCCTATATACAGTTTGCTTCAAAATACACATCACTTCAATAAATGCAAAAGACCTAAAATTTTCTATTTCTATCTTAAAACAGTCTAATACAATATGTTATATTCCTCTAGAACCAAAAGAACAAGAACCTTCCAACTGAAACCAAGTAAAATAGAACCTTTGAAAAAACCAGAAAAATTTGAACCCTTAAAAAATGAATTAGAAAGAATAATATAGAAGGAGAAGAGACATAAAATGATCACAAATTGGATGACACCTATCTCCTTCCTCAAAACATCTGATTCTACAAAATATCTCTCAGATTTTCACTTCCTGGAAAATATCTTCATCTTTGAAAAATAACCTCCCACTAGCAATCTTATTCTCTTCTTTAAATTGTCTTTGAAATAAAACATAAACCTCCCATGAATTCATATTGCTCATATCTCAAAATAATAATATTTCCAATGTTCTACATTACCTTTGCGGATTAAGTATAATCATTTTGTGCAAATATTAATTTAATTCCAAACTTATATTTCTACACAAACCTTGTCACTTTTTGCTCGCTAATTGGCCTAGAATCCACCTAAGTGCCACTGGGTGGTTGCATCACCTGGAAACATCATCCTCTACCTGGGTCCACTCCCCTTTCGATCTATGATGTGTTGGTTTGGCGTGATCCTAGAATGGGTAATGATCAAGCACATTCTAGATCGCGGGATCACACCTACCGTCTAATCTTGCCTCAGGATTCGTCCATTATCTAAGCATCTTCTATCGTGGATATGTCATGTCACCCTCTACCTTTGCCTACCATGTTTTCATCCTGCCATGCATTAATCAAGCATGATCCCATGATGGTATCCTCCATGCAACTTCAGGTTCAAGGGATCACACCTGTCATCCGATATTCTTCCTCGAGATCTGTGCATTTAGAATGCTCTTCTGCTTATACATGTTACATCCTATTAGCTTCTCCACTTCATGCATGGGCCCCACCAAAAATTTTCTATCTTTTATATCAGTAGCCCCTCCAACTGGGCAGGGTTGCCAACGAGCCTTTTCCAAGCACACCCACCAAAGGATCTCATATTTTTTCTTCATAATGTTATGTAAGTGTTTTTTTATATAAACACTTTAAAAAACCACATCCTAGCAAATCTGGGATAATGGTTTTCACATTTTTCAAACAAACTATCATCTGCACACCCAGACCACTCCATTTTCTTTGAAAGAGATTTTAAAATATTTTCACCAAACACATTCCAAGTATATTATGCAATCATTGCATTCCACACAACCCCATATCGTAGGATAAACAATATAAAACTACTCGCACTTTGCATTTGCTTCAATAGCTTCCAAATTAGCACGAGCTAGGAGGAGAATGGTTGAGTTTGTTGAATCGATTTACATCTGCCAATTTTTATTTGTCTGAATATTTCCAAATTCTCTTTAACAACTATATGCACCATTTGATGGATGCCCAAACTCTATTTTTAAATCTTCCAAATTAGCGCAGGCAGGGAATAAAGTGTTGGCTTACCTACCAACGAACAACATTTTATTAAGAGTTTCCACCGTGTGTCATCACAAAGACATCAGACTTCAAGGAAACAAGGAAATCAAGGGTTGCAAGGCTCGTATTATGCTACATAAAGGGTTTTAATTCCTCTTTCAATGTTAACTCTTCCTTTGTAACCAAATTAGGGAACAAATTTATTAGGGGACCCATGTGATTGTGACCACCATATACTTGTCGTGATGCAACATAAATTTGTGTCTCTTTTGGATATCCCATGGGTCTTAGTATAACTGTGACTTCTCCTAGCTCAAGTGCACACTGACATTCCTTATGTTTCTACAATGCTAACCATCAAAGGTTGGACTCGTTCTTCTAATGTCGAGTCCATTGAGTCTTCCTTTAATCTACCATCATTGCCTTCTCAAATCTTGTTACAAAAAAATCACAAAATGACAGGCCAACCATGCCCTTCTCAAAATGCAGATGTAGATCCATGTACAAGGTTGTTGCATTGTTGTACAGTTCCTCATCCTTGAGGCTAAAAATTTTTCTATTTCTTCAATTTTAGTTAGAAACTTAAATGCATGATAATTAACTATGTACCTCAATCAATTTATTTCTACTGGAGCATTATCATAGCCAAGTCTATCCACAAAAGTCTTCAATGCCATGATCTTCTTTTCTTTTATCCTTGGAAGTACATTATCTAGATAAAAGTCAGTATAAGCATACTTTGGAATATTTTTAACAGTACGCCTAATGCTACTATATAATTCTTCCTTCTTAGAAAACCATAGAAGAATATCTCTTACAATTGGAATATCATCCTTTAAGCATCCAATGAAATGATCAACATCAAAAACATCCTCAAACTTCATCTTATCCTTCCAAATCTGAACTAGCTTAAAAAAGATAGAATCAATGTCACACTCATTATTTTGGCAACCGCCACTGCATTGCATATAGATACTCATTTTTATTGAGGCCTCCCTCATCATGACTAATTATGTATCCTTTTATTTCATTCTCCTATGGTGGAGATAGAAAATAATTAATGTGCCTTTCTACACAAATCTTTCATGAAGTTGTTGTAGAGTATGGATTCTCCCAAAAATATGGTATATCTTTTACCTGATACTAACATCAACTGATCACAAGTTATGCACTTCTTGAAAAACAAATATCCATGATGCTTCTTGAGGTAGAATATTTTAATCTCCAAAGTTTTTGTTTAAGTAAAACAGCTTTTACAGGGTTCCTAAAACCCAAAACAATAAAGAAGTAACATGAAGCCCAGTTAAAAATGAAGCAAAACAAAAAAGACAGAGCAGGCCAAGAAAAGGCCATAGAAAAAAACTAACAGCTTCTACAAAAGCAGAAAAAATAGGGTGAGCGAAAAAAACCAGGGACCCTCATGACAAGTCCACCATCAGAGTAGCCACCTTGGCTTCGAGCATTTCCATGTTGGCCACCAATTCCTTAATCTTTTGGAAATCCAGCACCATGTCCTTGTCCTCAATCTTCTTAGTTCTAGCTCTGGTTCATTGACCGGGGCCCTGTTCAGTCTTCTAATCAGTCTCCACCTCCATATTGTCTGCCTCTAGCCCATCTAATTTAGCCTCCAATTTCTCAATGATAGTGCTAGGGTTCTCTTTAGAGGCCTTAAGGATATTATAACTCTGCTCCATGATATTTTTAAGGGTAGCTTCTACCCTAGTCATGTTCTCCTCCAATTTTTGCACTCTGTTATTTATCTCCTGATCATCCGTAGTCTTCTCCTTATTATCCTTTTCCTTACTATTAGCCCTTTTTTTGAGGTCCTCGACCTCATAGAATAACCATTTGATTATTCTTTAATCATCAACCATACTGTTACAAGAGTTATTAAGCAGGTCCATTTCGAACTCCCTGGAATTATCACTAAGCACCACTAAAGAAGGGTCGATGAGCTCATCCAACTTGATTTGGCCTCCCTCCCTCTCAATTACCTTAGGTCTTATGATTTATCTTGTAAACCCCATCTTTGCCATTTTAACATTGAAATCGTGCCATGCAGTAATCTTCCCCTATTCTGCCATGTAACAACAGAATTCATTATCCTGCCTGCCATCCTTCTCTATTTCATGAGATTGAGAGAGCTGAGGAGAATGGGGAGTCAGATTAGTGTCCTGGTAGTCGTCCTAGAGCTTCCTCTTCAGATTGTGACCCAAAATAGGGGAAACACTATGGGTTTTATCCTTAGGGGATTTTTGGTCCTCTCTCAAATCCCTCTTCCTATCCTTTTTTTTTTACCCATGGTATATTATTTCCCCTTTGTTCCTTTGTTGCTGGTAATGCCCTCCTCATCCTCCATATCCATATCTTCTTCAATGTACTCCTCAGAAGAGATAATCATTGTGCTCTATTTTTTAGGGGTAACCAGTTTCTCTTTTTTTGTGCTTTTCATACTCCCTCTTCTCTTTTAAAAGGATGAACCCAAAGTATTTTAATCTCCAAACTTGACCTCTTATCACAAACTGTAAAAGACACTTGTTAAAATGATGGAAATTGATTCTGGAATCGACCCCAAAAAATACCAAACAATTCCCTAAGACCATCCTACTAATCTTGGTAGCAGACTTGCATACAAGGAGTACAGATCCAAAACCAAAATGTGATAACAACTATTTGATATGAATTTATAATCCTCTGAAAGTGACTATTCTGCAAATTCAACTCTGTCAACACTAGAAACCTATATAAACTGCTTTTGATTTTGATTTCACAAACCCATCAACTGAAACCCTTATGGTCTGAAGGCCTGGGACTGGATTCATTTTCACATAGAGAATAGATGTTTTACATTTTCTTGTTCTGACTGTTAACTGTTCTATCAACTCTATCCCTCAAAGTCAACCTTCTAACAACTTTTTGATTTCAAACTCAGTGATAGTGCATAAATCTGATGTAGAATTGACTAAGCAAAATGACCAGATGGATTGACCATGGTCTGAGAATATTCATGATGGAAAATTTCCACGATTAAAATATAGGGGAACATTCAATTCCTTATGAAATTAAACTGGGTGCACATTGTAGGTACCCAAATTAGGGTACTCTAATTCTTCACTTCACACCTAGAAAATTAGAAAAAATTACAAATAGAATGGCCCTAGAAAACTTATCATATGAAGTCACAAGGATATGGAAATGGATATGTAGACTCAATTTCATGCCTATAATATCTTGGAACACTCCTTATTCCATAAGGTTCAACTGTGCCTAAGATGCAAACTTCCAAAGTGGGTCACTTAGTAAAATCTAGAAATGTGCAAAGTCCAGATTTAGGTTAACACCTCCAAATAGCTATCTCCAAAACATATTCAATCTGACTTATGAAAGCTGAAAACCACTACATTTTCTCCATGAAAGGTGATGAACACTTTCCCTAAGTAATTTTTCATGATAATCTTCGGGTCTCATTTTACTTGCTACCCAAGTAGGCCTTTTCATAAGTTTTTAGGGGTAGCAATTTGTGCCTTAGAGAAATCACAAATTGGTCACTCCAAATTTCTCCAAAATTTGAGAGTGCCAATAGATTGGTGGGCTATTTTTTCACATTTAGGCCCTAATAGGTTATTTTCTTTAAATGCTAATAACTTGGACATTTAGAGCCCATTTTTTCAAAAATGAAGATTCATAAAAAAGGTAGTTTCATGCACTATTTATTACTGCAAGTTTTTTCTTGATTTTTTGTCAATTGGATCTGTTTAGCATCCTTTTTAAGAACCATTTTTGTAGATACATTAGACCTAGTGTCATGTATTATGATAAATTTTTCACACATGATGTGACATAATGGTATCACTCAAACAAATGCATTAGTTAAGAAGTGACGATTATATCACTCAAACAAATTCATTGCTTAAGTAGTGAAGGTAACCTATGTATATTTATGTTCCATATATATTTTTTATTGATATATGTTATTGTCATTGTTTCTATTTGATAATTATATAAGAAGTTCCATTTGGAGCACTCCTACAGATTGGTGTCTTCCTGATCATCATCATTTTAGAGGAGTATATTCAGATATATCACTATATTAGTCATCAAAAGTAGTCTATAGATTATTCATGTTTTAGTGATGTTCATGTTCATTATTTTAGGACATCTTTTCAAAGGCTTCTAAAACCTTCATGTTATCTCTTTTGGAGAGGGATTTTATCCCACTGTATTTTCTCATTTTCTCCAATTATGAGAGATTTCATTTTATTTGTACATGGGTTCCTCACACGGATTTACTATTGGGACCCATCAAGAATCTCTACTACATTTTGGTACTCCCTAAGTTGTACTTAAGGGGGGTGTTGGAGTAAATAGTGTTTTATAGTTTTCTCTTTACTTAAGATTACTTAGGTGAACACATTAATGAAGTAGATGGATAGTATTGAGTTCTACACTTATCCTAGAGGATATTTTTGAGTTAAAAAAGGACTCTTCTTGCTCTAGGTTGAGACACTTGTCTCAACCTTGTCAACTCATCTTGACTTCTCTTGCCTATTTAAGAAGATGCTATTGTATATTTTTTTTATTAAGTCATCAAGGAGGGGGCCCTAATACCAATTACAACATAAACATTAAGAAGTGGCACTAGAACCTATTTTTTGGGCCATTACAACCAAAATCAAGGAAAAAAACCCCTAAGAAAAATCAATCCAAAACAACAATAGTATAAACTACAAAGATCATCTTGACACTACTACCAACTACCCTATCAATATAGTAACCTATCATCATAATGTATTGGTAAGATTATATGTCTTTCAAAATACAGACAAAACCAACAAAGTTTCTGCTCATGACGCACACATTGTTCAAATAGAAGCAACTATATTGTGATGACCAAAATAATAAGCAACTGTCGAAAACTATCATAATAACTAAAAAGAGTAGAATCAAAGAAAGTAGAACAAAAGAAAACTACCTTAACTATCATTGAATTTAGAGATCTTCTCCTAAGCCTTTGAAATTTGGTTAATTCTTCTCTTCCATTATTTAATTTCTTCTTCTTACATTTCCTCGTTGCTTTACTTCTCCTTCCTTTTCTTCACCATTTTCCTTATCCTTCTTTTTCTAGTAGCAACTTCAAAAACAACCTTTTCCATAAGGCCATCATTAATCTTACACTAAGAGGATATAGAAGTGTTGAATTGCTCCTTGCTAATAACTAAGAATGTACCAAAATCCTCAAGAGCAGCGAGTCCCTTATGTAGGATTTTAACTTGATCCTAGAAATTGGGTATTTTATTATCCTTTCCCAGACACGAAGATGGAGGGATGTTCTCCAGAATTTTGTCAATAGAAAGAACATGGAAATTGTAGGATATGTTCACATCTTCCTCTAATTCACTCAAATTTACCATAATGTTAACTAATTTTTCTTTGTCTTCATCCCCAAGCTCCTCCTCTTCTTTAGCATAATCTTCGTTCTAGAGGATGTTTGTAGACTGGCTCTTGGGTTAAGGATATAATCCTAACATAAAATATATTTTTTAAATTTTTTAAATATATATGTAATATAATTAGATTAATTAAAAATATCAGTAAATTATTCATGTATTTTAATCCTTATTAAAAAAATTCAAAAATATAATCATTATTTTACAACTTAGAAATTTTAATTATTTTTTAATCATCTATTATAAAGACAAATTGTTTATTTTGATATCATTGTATCTTGGGAGACCTAAGATCATATTAATATGCATCACATTTTGTATTCATTCTATATTTGTTTTATAAATAAAGTGGTAAATGCCACTAAATAAAAAATTTATGCTCTTATCTTGTGAGATGTAAGTTGATATTGATATGCATCAAATATTTTACTCGTGTTTGTTTTTTCAAAAATAAAGTGGAAGATGTTTCTAAATAACTTTATTATAATAGAGTTGGTGCGTGATCATAATTATAGGTTTTTGTTCATTGTACCCCTCAATTGTAGAATCTAGACAAACAATTATGCTAAGGTAATTGTATCCTATATTGGACTCAAACTATAAGTTTCTACAGACTACCAAGAGATATGGTTAGAGAGTGACTCTTTAAACATTATCAACTATCTTAAGGGTGTTCAGGTTCCTAGTTGGAAAATCAGAAGCTTAATCCTTGATAGCACTGATATGGTTAAATATTTTGATGATTACAAAATCTCTCATGTTTTCCATGAAGGAAGTAAATTTTCCAATAGTGTTGCAAATAATGGAGTCAAGAAGACTAGTCCATTATGTTGTGGTACTTATGATTGAATCCCCATGAAAATTAAAAACCTTATTTATAATGATAGTTTTTATGCTAAAATGATGGATATCTATGTAATGATGGCTCACTATACTTGGCCTATGTGAATGGAAAAGATGAGGTGTCTAGACCTCAACAGGGGAGAAAAATGGAGTTCAATTAATTACAAGTTTTCATGGCCACATTTTTCTCTAGTCTTGTCTTCACTTGCATTCTGGGTTCTTGTTTTCTCATGTTTGGTTGTGATCTCTAGTTCCTTGTGGGATCCAATAATAGTATTATGGGTTGCAACAAAAATAGGGTGGAGGAAATTTCTTATGAAAATGGAAAAATAATCATCTTATATGATCCAAGCTCTCAATGGGTGGAATTATTACTTGGATAAAATCCATGATCACAACTCTGTTGGTGACTAAATTATTTTTGGAAGGGTGGTAAAATGGGATTTTTAATGTGTATAAGGTGTAAATTTTGGTTACTAAAGACCTCATTGTAAAAATCACTGGTATGTTGGTGGAGGGAAATAAATTTAACCAAGATCAAAAAGTATCTGATAAAACAGTTAATATGTTCTTCAAAGATGACGAATAGAAGAGGGTTAAGTAGACCGCCAATGGGGAATATAATCATGCATCCATAAAACCCATTTGGCCTGAGATTGTGTAAGTTTTCATGACCTATATAACCTTTCATGGACACTTTAATTATTTTCTTACCTACTATTTCATGATTTTAAATCATTTTAGGGATGATAGATGAATCTCATTTCCCTTTTATCTTCTATCTTCTCTCTACAATATGATTAGTGCACATAGCACACTTAATTTATTAGTTCATAAAAACCTCCTTTATCAATTAGTGTCTAGATCTCATCACTCACCAGTGTGCTAGCATAAGTGAGGTGTCACAAGGAAATTTTCATCCTTCAAGACTGTAACTAATCTTGAGGTTGGTGTACTTTTTCCTTCTCCACATTTTGGTGAACCTGACATGAATCTTACATTTGGAAAAGATCTCTTGTTCATTTGGATTTTGTGAACTCATATGAGATTTACAAGGTCCAGACCACTTAAGGAACTATTGTGTGACATTATATGAGATTTAGCATTCCTCGTGATCAATATAGTCCCACTAGGCTAGGTCCTATGTTTATTTAGAATATGGATCCTAATTATACTACTCGATCTTATAGAAGTAATCTCCAAAGTGTGCTTGCACAATCCCCAAGACAAGACTTAGTTTTCCCTAGCCTAATACAGGATCATAAATCCACTATAGGATCTCCCCTAGTCAATAGAAACTCTGTCTAAGACCTCACCTAACTCTTCTCTAAGAGTTACAATGATTGTGCTTTCACCTTGGATGACAACTATCTCAGTTTTGTCTTAATGCTTCCAAAAGACTTGAAGAAACTAATGAAAATTTCTCCATTCCAACATACTCCATGATACAATGGAAATGTGGATAATTTTTATGTCCTCCTTACTCCCAAACAGCTCAAAATCCATAATTTTTTCCACTCCAAGTAGTCGAGTTTACAACTTGTCTTCAAACTATCCAATTAGGCCTAATGGATCAATTAGCCCTATCTAGAGGGTTTTCTAGAATGACTTGCAAAACTCACACACAACCCCAAAAAATATTTAGGGATCTAGATACCATTTTTGGATACCTAAAGGATTTCTAAGGTCTTATGTCCCCAACTCATCCGTACAACACTATCCTAGAAAGTAGGGCTTTTAGGCCTATTTTGGTGCATTACAAGAAATGGTCTGATTTCTCCTCAAAAATCAATCCAGTTGGATTGGTATAGCTCTAACTCAAACCTAGGGACTCATAAGACCCTAAAAATACTCTGACATCACCTGGTTCAATCCTCCATCTCATTCCCTTGTCTCTACAATAGGTTTCTAACCTCTCATGCACCTAACTGGGTTGTCCTAACTCGCCTAGGGCATGAGTTTAAAAATAGCTCCACTCATCTCCTAAACTCCTACCTCTATATAAAGAATGTACAATGGCTCCACTATGAGATTCATCCACTCTTTTAATTTTTCCATGGTTGAAACTCAAGTGGGAGCCATGAAATCAAAAACTGGCTAAAAGACACCACCAGACTACCTAGTTTACTATTATTTTCCAACCACTCGAAGATTAACTCAAAAAAAATTACTCTATAAAAAAAATTATTGTATCACTCCACACTACATGAATCCACAGTTAACTCTTGATATTAAATCCATTACAACACCATTAACATGCAAATAAGTAGACTGTGCACTGTATACAGAGAACTCTTCTTTCTTACTCACAAAAAATTGATTACAAAAACTCTCTCATCATGATTCAAGCCTAAGAGTGTCTTAGATGCCCCTCTCCACCATTCTAGGCCATTTGAAATCAATTCCCACTCCTACATTTTTGGGGATCCTAAGTTGTCGAGTTGCATGCAACATTTGCAATTTCTTGCAAATGTTGTCATGACAACTTTTGGCATCTTTTGCATTTACTATGCCAACTAGAATATAGGGCCTGTATGCTTTGTAGTTCGATGAACTAACCCTATTTAATGACCTTAAGGAGTATTTTACATCAATCATGGGTCTAGGACACATTTTGAACCCAAATCCCAACCTTAGACAAACTAGGCCTAAACTAGCAAAAACAACTAACAATGACTACTTGGTGACCTTGGTACTAACACCAACTCACCTAGTCTATATGACCTACTAAGGTCTCAAAGAAAACACACATCTCTGACTTTTCTAAGTTCAGATACAAGCCAAAAACTTCTAAGGCTTGAGGATTTCCTAGGTGCTCCTGCACCATCCTCCCCTAAACAAAAGACTTCAATCCACCCTTGGATTGAGTAAGTTGGTGTCAACCCCCAACTTCTTAAATTCACTTTCCTTGATCCATAATGTATCTACATCAAATTTTCCTTGTCATTTGATCAAGTGTTCTTTATACTCCTTCTTCTTGGTCTTCTTGTAAACTATAGAATCAAGTATGCTCTCAGCTTGTTTGATTGGTGTGGATGGCAAGTGCAGCTCTTCAACCTCATATATGACTTCATTCAGACTTTGATCAGCATCAGGGATTGGGCCTTTGTACAATACCAAGTCTACAACATTTAAGACTAGTGATAAACCCAAATCCTCTGGAAGTTCCACCTTGTAATCATTGGCTCCATACTTGTCTAGGATGACACATGGACCAATTATCCTCATCTGAAGCTTGTGAGGTGTTCCTTTTCAAATTTGTGCTTTATTGAGATGAACCATCACTAGATTTATAATCTTGAATTGGACATCCCTTCTTCTGTCATCCACTTTGTTCTTGATCTTCTCTGTATTCTTAGTGAGAGTCTTCCTGACTGTGTCATGGATTTCTTGCATATCATATGAAAAATCCTTAGTATATCCACTGCCTTTAGCTCCATCTTTAAGGTCTCTAAGTTTTTGAATGCCTCTAGGATGGATTCCATATACAATCTCAAAAGGGCTTTCCTTGTGGCTCTATTAACAATGTCATTATAAGCATATTCTTCTTGTGCAATGAGTTGGTCCCATGTCTGACCATACTCCTTTGTCAAACACCTTAGGAGATTACCAAGGCTCCTATTTACTACCTCTATTTGACCATCTGACTGAGGATGGTAGGAAGATCCAAATGATAAGTTGGTGCCCAACTTCTGCCAAAGATTCTTCCAAAAGTGGCTCATAAACGTGGTGTCTCTGTCAGATGCAATACTCAGTGATAAACCATGAATCCTAACAACCTCCTTGAAGAATAAAGAAGCTATTTGAATAGCATCATTCATTTTCTTGCATGGCACAAAGTGAGCCATCTTACTAAACCTGTCTAAATTCACATAGACACTATCCATTCCTTGTCTAGTCTTGGGCAGACCTACCACAAAATCCATACTTAAACATTCCCGTGGCCTAGTTGGAATGGGTAAGGGCTGATATAGGCCTGCATTTGTAGATGTTCCCTTGGCCTTATAACAGATAACACATCCCTCAACATATCTCTTCACATCCAAGTTCATCTTGGGCCAAAAATAGAATCTTTGGACTAACTCCTGAGTTTTATTAACCCCAAAATGGCCACTAAGTGCACCATTGTGTTTCTCTTGTATGAGATTCATTCTTATTGAACCTCTAGGGACACATAATTGACTCCCTTTAAACAATATACCAGACTGAAAAGTATATTCAGAGTATTGACTATGAAAGTAGTTTTTGTACTCTTGACATACCTTGTAGATGTCTGCAAAGTCCTCATCTTCTTCATACATGTCCTTGAAGTTTTCAATCCCCATACTCTGTAGTTGAATATCCTGAATGGTCAATGCTCTTCTTCTCAAAGCATCTACAACTTTATTCTGCAACCCTTTCTTGTTTTTGATGTTGAATGTATATGCTTTTAGGTATTCAACCCACTTCATGTTCTTATGACTCAATTTGTCTTGTGCATTCAAAAAACTCAATGCTTGGTTGTCAGAATAGACAATAAACTCCTTTGGCAATAGGTAATGCCTCCATTTTCTCAATGACTGGAATAGAGCATACATCTCTAGGTCATAAGAAGAATATTTATTCTTAACTTCACTCAAATTCTCCCAATGGAAATTCACTATTCTTCCCTCCTGACTTAGGACTGCTCTAATTGCCACATTGCTGGCATCACACTCCACTGTGAACAATTTTTCAAAGCTTAGAAATACTAAAAGTGGTTGAGTTTCTATCTTCTTTTTTAGTAGTTCAAAGCCATTATTAGCTTTCTCATTCCAAAAAAACTTTGTCTTCATGCCTCCCTTAATTGTATCTAACATAGGAGCACATATTGCACTAAATTGTTTAATAAACTTTCTATAGTATTGTGCAAGACCATGAAATCTCCTTACCTGAGTGCTTGTCCTTGGAGTAGGCCAGTTGATGATGGCCTCAACCTTGCTTGGATCCATTTTTAGGTTACCTTGTGATAGTAAAAAACCAAGGTACACCAGCTCTATCTTGATGAATTCACACTTTTCTAATTCCAAGTTCTTGAGGTGGTCTTCTCTTATTCTACTAAAGATGAGTATATCATCCAAGTACACTACTACAAACTTCCCAATGTAGCCTTTATGTACCTCATTCATCAACCTCATGAAATTTGATTGGGCATTTGATAGGCCAAATGGCATGACAAGCCATTCATACAGCCCTTCAGTAGTTTTTAAGGTTGTCTTCCACCCAACCCCTTCATTCGCCCTTATTTGATGGTATCCACTTTTTAAGTCTATCTTTGTGAAGTATCTAGCCCCTCCTAAATAGACCATTAGGTCTTATATCCTAGGGATAGGGAACCTATACCTAATGGTAATCATATTGATTGCTCTAGAGTCTGTACATAACCTCCAAGTTCCCCCTTTCTTAGGTTCTAATATTGTGGGTACGACACAAGGGCTAATGCTCTTTCTTATAAGACCTTGTTCTAACAATTCTTGAACTTTCCTATCTATCTCTTGATTCTATTGGGGAGTCATTTTATAGGCTGCCTTATTGGGTAGGGTAGCTCCAAGGATTAGGTCTATTTGGTGGCTTACTAACCTCTTAGGTGGTAAGGTGGCTGGTTGTCCATCACTCACTATCCCTTGATACTTTACTAGCATCTCTTGAACTTCTTTGGGTAGCTCTGTCTTCTTCTCTGATTTGTCTAGAACTTCCTTTGGCTTCAACACCAGTGCAAATCCAATTCCTTCCCCTTCATCTAGAGTCTCTAAGAACTCCTTTTCACTCACCATGAGAACATTTGGACCAGTAGACTTCACTTCTGCATCTTCCAATAGTGACTAAATCTTGTATGTCACATTGTCTTTCTTGAAAGTGTAGGAGTTTTTCACTCCATTATGCATAGCCATCCGGTAAAATTTCCATGGTCTACCTAGGATAAAGTGACATGCATCCATAGGTAATATATATCACATAAAACTTTATCTTTATATCTCCCCATGGAGAATTCCACCCAAGCTTATTCATTAACTAGGACATGTTGTCCTTTGTTAAGCCATGTGACTTTATAAGGGTTGGTGTGGGGTATCCTTGTCATGTTTATATTTCTGAATACCTCCTCTGACACTATGTCATCACTTGAACTTGAGTCTATGATGACTCTACACACCTTTCCCAACATTTTACACTTCACTCTAAAGAGTTCTCTCCTCTGAATGCTTTCTTCCTTCACTGGTTCTTTTATGAGAGTTCTCCTCATCATAAGGTTTTCTCCCTCCTATGATTCTAATGGGACTTTAGGGTTATTGTTTCCATTTGTCTCTTCATGAACATAGTTCACTCTTTGGTCTCCTCCTTTTGAAGTACTTCCCTTCTCTGGACACCTATATGCAGGATGTCCTAACTAGTTACAGTGATAACACTTCATGTTTGCAAAATAGTTTCCTCTTCCTTGGCTACTGCCTCTTCCTCTATTGTTAGAGTTCCTTCATCTACTTGAACTTCCCCTATTGAATTTCCCTTCATTCTATTCAGTGAGCTTACTCTCTGATTTTCCTTTGAATTCAGAGCTTCTTCCTCCATAACCACTTCTTTGTCCTCTAGCATCTCTTCCTCTACCTCTTCCTCTTGAATTATTGGAATCTTGTTTCTTATTCAAATTATCCTCCACCTTGATAGAAATTTGGTGGCACTTCTGAATTGTATCTGGATTCAAGAGACTCATCTCATCTTGAATGGTCCTTTTGAGTCCATTAAGATACCTTACTACTTTTACTTTCTCATCTTCTGCTATCCTTGACCTCATACAAAGTCTTTGGAACTCTTTAGTGTAAGAGTTGACATCTAGGTCCTTCTACCTTAGACGTTTTCTTCTCTTATGGAGTTGGATTTCATAATCCTTCAGGATGTAAGCCTCTCTTACTTTTGCTACCATAGCTATCGATGAAGCAATAGGCTTCTTCTCATCCTTCTCTCTCTCATCTTGGATGAATTTCCACCAAGTGAGTGTAGATCCTCTCAACCTAGATTTTGAAACCTTCACCTTTTGAGCCTCAATGATACCATCACACTCAAAATGGTTTTCTAAGCCCTCTATCCAATCAAGAGCTACTTATGGTTCCATTTTTCCACTGAAAATGAACTCCTTCCAATGTTTTACCACTCATAGCTTTTAGATCTTTCAAGAATGGTTCTTGTTCACTGACTAGGTTAGCCTCAGGGAATTCATCTTCAATGGAAAGGTCTTTTCCTTTCCCTCCAACCTTTTCTAACACTTCATCTTCCTTCACATCAAATTCATCAACTTTTTTTTCAAGTTGATCCAATCTATCTCAGAGTAGCCTAATTTCCTCCTCTTGTTCATCCACCTTCTTTCCTAATTCAACATTAGTCACCATTGTTGACTCTCTAATGGATTCCTCTGGTTGTAACATTAACCACAAGCCTGATCAAAGAGGCTCTGATACCAATCTGATAGAAGTAATCTCCAAAGTGTGCTTGCACAATCCCCAAGACAAGACTTAGTTTTCCCTAGCCCAATACAGGATCCTAACTCCACTATAGGATCTCCCCAAGTCAATAGACACTATGTCTAAGACCACTTGTGAACTAATCACACATTTCCCATCAAATATGGGACCTCCCTATATTTTTTCTTGTTTGCCCCTTTTATTTATTTTGTCATTTCAGTGGCTCTTAGTTTCGGTCTCTTTTAGTTCCTTGAGGATTTTTTTGAGAATTGGTGAGTTTTGACCTAGTCCTTGATCAAAGATAGTTTCAATTCTGAGGTGTTGTCTGATTTGGATATATTATTATTTTGATGGAAATTCTTTACAAAACCCGCATGACAAGCATGAAGAAGACATGTGAGAAGGCTCTGAAGGTGGTTGACAAAGTAACAAGAAAGGAAGAAGCCCCTACAAATAAGCATGAAGGTCACTAAAGATTGAAACACTCAAAGGGTGAAAGGGTGAAAGAAAAATGAAAGAATGGTTAAAGAAATAAAGGATTTCAATGGGAAAAATTAACAATGCTCAAAAAATCTTAAAACATGTTCAAAATCTCCAAAATTGACCTGAGAGATTAAAGCAACGAAAGAGCACTTATCAAAAAATGGACCATCGTGGAACTCAAAACATACAAAATGTGGAATACATGGGCGAGAGAAATTTTAAGTATTAGAATCCATAGATGGACCGCATAGTGCACATTGCATTAAATGGGAGTAACTCTGTGATGCAATTACCATTGACAGACTCCAAAAAATGCAAGAGTGAGAAATACCTTTTGTCAATGAAAGACAAAACGCAGAGTTGCAAGGAGAAACTTAAATGTGTCTAACAGAGCAATATATTTCCACAAGATGCACCTAGAAACAAACAAGAGCATCGATGAAGCTTAAAGGATTCAAAGGCATAAAATGGGGATTGTAGAATGAAATGCAAAGTCTCATGACAATCTGCTCGAAGTAGGAGCCGACGGTCAAGAAATAAGATACAAAGTCCTAAAAGCATGTCATACCCTTGAATCATCCCAAGGCAGGAGTTTGTGCATGTGTTTGATGGGAAATGTTTTAAAACTGCCATGATACTTTCCTATGACGCCTAGCAGTGTAAAGACAAGGAAGTATGAAAGAAAGATGAGACATTTTAAACAAAATTCCTCCATTAAAAATGATATCTCCAACAAATTTGAACCCTCTAGTATCGCAAGATGTGGTTTTGTAGGGGTATCAAGGGCAGTTCAAATATATCATTCAAATGCTCAACACGATTCTGCAGAAAACTCACTCACTTGGAGTAGTCTGCTAGTATATTCGATAAGCACTTCAAGCATGATAGTCATAGAGAAAATTGAGAATGAATGGTCTGTGAGGTACCTTGAGTACTAAATGGAGTGGGTGAAGAGTATGGTTCCAAGAGATAAAGAATCATGATGCCCCCCCAAATCGATCTCATCATGTTGAAGGAAGAAGAATATGTTCAAGTCAGTCACAAGTCAAGCATAGTGTTGAAACAAGATGTCCCCCTTTCTTGCAAATGTCAAGGAACCTCTATCAAAGGTGACATTGAAATAAATCACAGTGTTGAAGGGAATTCATGGGAGGTGTAAACGACATGCAGAAAATCCCTTTTCATGTTTCCAAGGAGGTCAGTCATGTTCTTCCTCCACTTTCATGCGTTCTGAGTGTATCTCACTGTATGCATAGCCACATCATTCAAATTGGTTGTCCCAACGCAATTCCATGGAAGTCGGGGAGAGTTTAAAAAATAAGAAAATTCATGGCTACTCACCGATCCAACCCCCAGAATCCTCAGAGTGCAGTTCAACGGAGGTTGACGATGGTCAACAAGGAAAGAGAATCCTTCATCGCACCCAAAGTGTGCTTGAGTGCAATTTCATGAAAGTCATGGAATCTCCACCAACAGAAAATCCAAGACCAAGAAATTATGTCACCCACAAGAAAGGAGTATGTTTTCAACGCAGTTGGGGAATGAAGGATGTGAAGGAAATTTTGAAATTCCTTCACTGATACAAAGCCCCGCCTCCAGATATGTCAAAGCGCATTTCAACACAATCGGGGGATAGTCAATGCACTAGAAAAATATCCTCTACCACTCCAAAGTTGTGCTAGAGGAGGAAAGAGCGCAATTCCACGGAAGTCGAGGGATGTTTAAAACAAGAAAAAATCCACCGCTTTTGTGAATGGGTGGTCGACGATGTTATTTCATTAAAGTTCAAGACACATCCAAA
The DNA here is from genome assembly GCA_018584345.1 of Thuja plicata. NCBI lineage: Eukaryota > Viridiplantae > Streptophyta > Pinopsida > Cupressales > Cupressaceae > Thuja > Thuja plicata. The sequence continues at coordinate 1,541,005 of MU225851.1, forward strand.
GTTTAAAACACCCTTTCTATGGTCTATACACATGGACATGTTCAAAAAGTAATTGAAGAAGGGTCATGATGAGAGGTTGAGAGAGAAATTGCAAAGATTAAAATCAATTTAAATGATAGATGAAATTTGAAACTCGGATTGCGATGACAAACTCAAGAAGTTTGAATTGAGATTTATTTAATATTGGATTTTATATTTAATTAATGATCTTTGACAAGTTAAAAATTCTAGAAAATCAAAAATTTGAAAACGTGAAAATTTCCAAGGTTGTGGAAATTGGGAGATTCCAAAAAATTCCAAGTTGTGGAAATTGGAAGATTTGGAAAATTCCAAATTTTGAAATTCTAGAAAATGAAATCTTGGAAATTTTGTCAGAAAATCCAAAATTGTGAAAAGATGAAAATTTTTGAAATCTCAGAATCTTGAATATTTCCAAAACAAAATCTGAGAAAATCTTGAAAAATTCTAGAATTTTAGAAAAATGGAGAAATCCAGAAAATCTTGAAAATTCCAAACTCGTGAAAAATCCAAAACTCAAAGATTTGGGAAGATTGAAAAATCTCGAAAAAATGAAATCGGGGAAAAGTTGAAAATCCAAAACTTTGGAAATTTCTGAAACTTGAAAACTTGGAAAGTTTCTCAAAATCCCAAACTCGTGGAAAAATCTAAAAAATGAGAAATTTGGAAAATGTGGTAAAAAAATGAAATTTCCAAATTTTGGAAATTTTGGAAAAAGCAGGAAAGTTAAAAAAGCAGAAATTGTGGAGAATTCTGAAAGATTTCAAAAAATTGGAAATTTGGAAAAGGCTCAAGATTTCAAAAAAACTGGAAATTGGAAACAAAAGGATTTTTTATTTAAATTTAAATATTAATTAAATATTAAATTATTATTTAATATTTAATTTAAAAACCTTCAAAAATCAAAAAGTAATAAAGATGAGAAGTTATTAATTAAATATTAAAAAAAGTGACAAGGTAATTATGAAATTTGGAAGATTAAAAGTGAATTAAATCGCTTTTTTGAATTGATTTTAAAAGACTGAATATTGAAATTTATTCCTTTTCAATATTTAAAATTAAAAAATCAAAAAGTTGGATAAAATGGAAACTTCATCATGAAGTAAAGCACTCAGATTGGATGTTTTTTCAAAAATGGAGAAAGTAGAGACAAGTGGCGTTTATGGGAAAGAATCTTCACCTAAATTGGCAGTTTCCTAAAATTAGCTCCTAGTTTTTAAAGCATCTTTTCAGGGTTTTTAGTCTATATATGAAGACTCTCTCTCATTTTGTGATCACATAAAGTTCAAGAAAATAGGTTGAAAAGAGATTTTAAGGAATCAAAAGGATTTGAGTCAAGTTTTTCTCTAAAGTTGAACAAGATTTTTGGTGGATAGAGAAAATTTCCAAGCAGGAGGAAATACATTATTTTCGAAAGGCATGAAGAATTCAAGATTAAAAGTTACAGAGGAATTTTTTAGTAAGTTGGTGGAGAAACATGATTTCGTGGAGAAGAGAGAAATTTGACTTTTGAAAGAAAAGGATGAAGAATTTGTCAGATTTCCAGAATTACCTCCTTAAGAATTTGGTCTTCTTTTTCGTTCTCCTATGCGATTCTTATGTTAGTTTCAATTTTTTTTTTTGCAGGAATGGCAGAACCATGAGGAACAAGCATGACGAGGAAGCAATTCATAAAGAACAAACAAAGGAGTTTTTTCCCAAAATCCAAGATTGTTTCGAAGTGGGCAGAGATTGGAGACACTAGCCTCAGAGGCTTGGACATGACAGAGTTTCACAGAAGGATGTTTGGGTATAAAGATCATTAACTGACCAATTTGGCCACCCAAATTGTGAACAGTGGAATTGTGGTTGTGGCTAGCTTTGCTCTGGCTTTTCAGTATTCTGAGCTAATTGTGGAATGTGCCAGTGGTGCAGGAGCACCTAGGCTAGCCTCCATGTTTGTTCATTTTGGCTTGTACTTGACATTAGCCAAGTCAGGATAGGTTAGCTATTTTTTGACCTTAGGAGGTCTTAGCAATGTAGGTTAAGTGAGTTAGTCATTAGGACTAAGGTCACATCAATAGACATTGTTTATAGTTTTCAAATTCTTAGGCTTAGTTTTTAGTTGATGGATTGGAGTCTTGAATGTGTCCTAATCTCATAAATGAGGACATAGAGATGCCATAGGGTCTTGAAATTTATTGGATCCTCAAAATAGAGAGGATAGAGGTCCTAAAATGTAGGGAGGAGGCATAATTGAAAAGATGCCAAAAGTTGTTATTTTGTTGTCATGACAACATTTGCAATAATTGCAAATGCTACATGCAATATGGTTACATCAAATTCTCCTTGAAAATAGGAGTGTGGAATCAACCTACAAGGTCGTACAATGGTGGAAGAAGGCATCTAGTGTATGGGAGACTTGAATCATGAAGTAAGTGGATTCATTGTAACATTTTGAGAAGAGCAATACAGTCTACAATTTTGTGTTTCCATAAATCCCGAGCATTTCCTTGTGACAGTCATACTTTATGGATTCAAAGATTCAAATTAATGGGTTTATTTTGTTCTTAGGAGCATTTAGTAACCAAGTTTCTTTGAGGTAGTTTAAGGTCTATTTTAAATTGTTTTGTGTTTGGGTAGTTCACTGGTCTTGTCCTGGCCAGTCAGTCTAGTTATGACTCCCCCCATGAAATATAACCATGGGAAACACCTAAGGGTAGATGAAAATGTTAGGGAAGTCAGTAGTGTACATAGTTGTAGAGTTAGGATTCAAGGAAAGGCAAGTAGCTATTTTTAGGACCAAGCCCTAGGCAAGCATGTACTGTCCGGTTAGAGGTTTGGAGGAGAAATAGTGAGCTTTCATGAGCAGGGGAAGAAGGTATAGTACAGTCTAAGTACATGTATAGTTAGGGTTTAGTGTTACCTTGACATGATAGGTTGGTCGAGTTCATACCAATCAGTGAAGACAAGTTTTGGATGAGTTTTGCTTAAAGTTGCAGACTATCCTAGTTTTTAGGCCTATTAGCCCTATAAGACCTAGTTTGTAGGAACCCTATGTACGGAGGACTTCTGAACCTAAAACCTTAAAAATGTCTTGTAAGGTGATAAAGGGTATCTAGATATGGTCTTATATTTTCAAGCTCTTTGGGAAAGTTTGAATTTAATTGGGAAAAACACCCTGGAAAAGGCTACAAGGAATTAGGCCTCCTTATGCCAAAAGTGTGAACTCGATTGCAAAGAGTGAAGATATCCCTCAAGATGGAGTCCATATTGATCAAATGTGATGTCTACATGTTGATGGACACCCCTACAAATGAAACAAGAATGTTAGAGTGAAAATTGGCATTTAGAGTTGTTAGTATACAGTTTTTCCCTCTTCTCAAAATTAATCTCAGGCTCTTTTAAGGAGAAAGGAAGAAGAAATAAAACTCAATACTAACAAATGAGTTTATCAAAGTAAACTCTCTGCAAATTATAAGGCTCAGCTACCTTTAAAAAAATATTTTCAATATGGTTTTATTGAACAAAGAAAAGTAACATTATGTGTGCTTTTCACCAGAAAACACTTAAGGAAAACATTCAGTCCATCAACATGAAAAGAATGTGCAAGTTTTGAGAAAATCCTCTATTTTTGTTTCAATATCAACCTTCAAATTTTATGAATCTAAACTTGAATAACCATTTAATTTGTCACTTCTAAGCTCAGAATCCATTCATATCATATTTAAGCTTTATCCAACACAACTCATCTTCATAATAAAATAAATCAGATAAGACAAACAGTAGTATTTATCACTTCAAAATATTAAACATATACGTAACACCATAGGATATTTCATATATTCTGTAATACCAGTTTTCCGAACACTTTGAAGTTAAGTTTTTTAGAAAATAGTTTCTATCCAACTCAGAGCCGACCCTTAAACAATTAAAAGTTTTCAATAAATAGCCACGCAGGGCTGCAACAACTAACTTGGTAAAAAAAGTCTTTCTTGAAAAGTAAAAGATCTCTAGATCCCCTAACTATCTTAAGCATTAAGCTA
>MU225851.1:1565668-1576431 GCA_018584345.1 Thuja plicata
CAATAAAAGTAGATTGTGCTTGAGAAATACCTTTCATTTTACTTCTGCAGATGTTTGAGGTGTGGCCTGGTTTTCCACAGTGATTGCATGATAGCTTCTTGGATCTTGGGGTTGTGAAAGCATTCCTTAGATCTGGTTGATTTGAGGATTCACCATTCTCATTGTACCCTAATCCTATGTAGTTATTGACTCTTCTTTGTCCATCAAGAAAAACATCCATCCTTCAGTTTCTATCCTTAGCCTTTTTGATCAATTCATTGTGTTGATTCTAGACTTTGATTTCATGCTTCAATTTCTCATTCTCTTCTCTTAGCTCACCTATGATCTGTACTCTTTCAATGAGTTTCGTATTTAATCTATTTTCTTCTTAACTCATAAGAATAATCTAGTTGGTGACCTCATGGTGATGCTCATTGAGTCTTTGAATCTCTGATTCTTTCTCTCGTAGTTTCTCTGTAATTTTCCTCCTATCATCAATGGATAGTGTTCTTTCATTTTCAGCTTTTCTTACATCATTCATGACATCAATCATTTTTACCATTTGAGTTTCTTGACCGATTTGTAGCATCTTGATTTGATCTGTCAGATGTAGATTGATCTCTTACATATTTGTAATTTCTTCAACTGATGCGTTTGAAGCTTTGCTCAATGAAGATTCTGTTGTTTCAAAGTACTCTTGTATTTCCATTTCTTTGTAGTCTTTCTCATTCAGCCTGATTGCCATAATTTTTCTTTCATCAAGAAGTTTTCTTAGCTTTATCTTTGCCTCCTTATACTGCTCATAGTTTATTTGCATTTGTAACTGCTCATTCTCAATAGTCATGTCCAGTCTGAACTTATCCATTGCTCCAATCTTTTCTTCTCAAGTCTTTAAGATTTTCAAGAGAGACTTGGCTCTGATACCAATTGTTGGAATTATATTGAGATGATGTACTAAGAGGGGAGGGGTGAATCAGTACCTCTAAAAATTTTCTTGGTTATCCCATTAACCCTTAGTCATCAGTTTGTAATACATTCTTTTGATATGTAGCAATAATATAAACATTCATGAAAATAGATAACACATGACACAAGATATGATATCACAGAAAATTCCTGTTAAGGAAGTAAAAACTGCGGTGGGGATTGTTACCCACAAAACTTCACTATCTAAAAATAAGAAGGGGTTGATTAAGGCTTACAATTGGTCACTTCTAATGACCTACCTAGTTAGGAGTATTACAGTGGAGACCTGTTAAGATCTACTTTGTTTGAAGCTTTAGCGACACTATTAAGTGTGCACTCTGTTAAGAGATTTGGAAAGAACGGTTAAGTCCACCTTCTACAAAAGGATTTTAGATGTGATGCACTTGTTAGAATTCAACTACATAAGTCTTTGATCTGATGATAAATGCAATTTTCAATTGCTGATAACAGATCCTATAAAGCTTCATACATACTAGTAATCATCCTTCCATGATTGAATAATACCTTTATCTGCTCGTCGGTAGCCTCTGTGTGTTCCTGAAAACTAATGTACTATGTTTCTGATCTTTGCATGAATTCTACCTTCTTCTCCTTAGATTCTCTTTGTGGCTATCAATAATAAAGAATTCATGTACTCACAATAGAGTATGAACATCTATTTATACTATTTTAGGTTCAATTCTTGATTCATGCATCGCAAGTTAACTCTAGATCCAAGATTTACAACTTGACCTTGATCTTTAGTTAGATATGCTTTAGATCCGTTAGGATGCTTTAAAGCATTTACATAAAGCTTGCATGACCATCAAATTATGATTTTAAAAAAAAAAAAACTCTATAAATAGAATTACATTTCTTTATCCATCGTGTAAAAATCAGATCCACAATTTGCAGATTCTTGATCTGTCTGTCGGTTCTGATGGTCGGTTTTCTTGGTCGTCGGTGTTCCTTTCTTGAACTTGTTGTCGGGTATGCCTTTTCTATTTCTGTCAGGTTAGTTCTAAAAACTGTTTCGTTGGTAATGCTTATAGTCTTCGGTAATGCTTGTGGTCATCGGTGATGCTTGTGGTTGTCGGTGATGCTTGTCACTTTTATACTTAGCATTTTTCTCAAAAACTTTGTTCTATCAGGTATGCTTGTATTTCACCGATACTGCTTGTGGTTCATCGGTAATGCTTTCTATCTATGGGTAATGCTTTATGTCTATGTTTTTTAGTGAGTATACTAATGGAAAAATAATTTCATCACTACTTCCTTTTTCTTTCCGCATATTCTGAAAATTCCAAAAAAGTGTTTCATTGCAAATATTTCAAGATTGAAACTGTATGGCCCCTTGTGATATTCAGCAAATCAAATTTACCACCAAGCTAATCCATGGTCAAGACCTGACATAGAAAAGGAGCCTTGTAGTGACCTATATGATCTTCTCACAATCTTAGCATATACAGAACTTTGATCAAGAGAGGATAAGATACCTCAGTGTTTTCTTCTACTATTTGGTGGGTCATAAAATGCACATCAACAGAAACTGGCACTAGAAGGAGGGCCTTCACATAAGTGTTAAAATACTTTGCATCATGAATCAAGGTGGTACTACCACATAGGGGCGTTGTACCTATCCTTTAGCCAAATCTCATATTTAAAGAAGAAGAGAAATCTCAAAAGATCGAAGAAGCTATTCAAAGAGCATTAATCATTCAATTTCCAACGCCTGTCAGAAGGAATTAAGGATATTTCACATACTGGAGTGCATTAAATTGTTTTTGCCTGAGGTACATCAGAGAATTTTAAGATCTACTCCAGGAGAAAAATAATTACAAGAATTAAAGTTCGATCCAAAGCCCAAGTGAGGTAAGAAAGAAGCATCTACGAGCCAAAACTCACCAAGTGTAGCTGATCTCACGAGGTTATTTCAAACTCCACCTTCACAACATCGAGTGCAAGAGACTTATCAAGTGCAACAAGGATTAAATCAAGAATGAGCTACACAAATTCAGAAAATAATAGTTCAGATACCCATACAAGTAGTTTCTTCTATAGCCGTTCAACAACAAGTTCCAGCAATGGCACAACAACCATGGCGTCCTCAAAATGTGTGGCCTCTCACAAAATTTACCACTTATCATAATATGCCAAAGAATCTAGAGAATTTATATTCCAAGTTCTTTTTTAATGATGTCAACCACACTACTGATGAGCACATTAATATTTTCAAAGACTCCCTTTAAAATAGAAATGTTCAAGAAGAGGATGTTGCTTGCAGGCTATTCCCCTACTCACTAGGGGAGGAAAAATTTTACTGGTACATCAATCTGCCTCTGAATTCAATCTCAACTTGGAAAGAATTGAAGGATTCTTTCCTTGAGAAGTTTAGATTGCCAATCACTTCCGCAGAGCTACATAGATAATTCATTGAGATAAGAAGGCAAGAACGTGAGTCAATTGGTGCCTTCAACAATAGATTCCAGAGGGCTTATTCAAGATTGTGTAATCCCTATCGTATGGGTGATTATACAGTGTGGCCTATTTACTATGAAAATCTAGATTGCTTCACCTCCATTTTTGTCCAAAAGACTCATCCGCCTCCCGCTAATTTGATTCAAGCTTACACAGAGGCTGAGAGAGTAAGTTTATAGTCACCAACAACTGCTACTAGAGTGCCAAATTTCTTTGGGAATCCTAATGCTTTGAATCAAGGAAAAATGAACCACATGCCTACTCTTACTCATGTTCTTGTTCCTTCCAATCAGTTAGTGTCGCATCTAGGGGCCCCTATGTGTAAGGCAATGCCAGCACAACTTGTGTATTTGCAAAACATGACAACTATGACAAGGACTCGGGAAGAAAGAGAAGAGATGAGGGATCTAATAGAACAAGTAAAGAAGTTGTCCACTGAGGTCACCTACCTCAAAAATCAAAATAATCAATTACAAAATCAATAAAGAAATTACTAGTCACATCAAGGTAACAATCAAGGATATCAAAGGAACCCTCCAGCTCACCAAGAGAACCCTCAAGGATATAATCAGGGATACTATGATAATCATTCAAGATATCGAAGCAATAATCAAAATTATCAAGAGAACAATTCTGGATATCGTAATAATAACCAAGGACACCAGAGAAGATTATGGAACACAAATCCATACAATGGCAGTGTACCCTCACCATTAGACAATCCACTAGTTGTTGAAAGTCGACCGAAAGATAAAGTTTTCCTAGCCAAAGTAGCATTGTCCAGATGGTGTCGATTGCATGAGAAAAATAACCCTTCCAAGTTACAATGCCAAGAATTTCAAAGGGCTGCCAAAATTTTCAAAGGAGAAGTAAGAAACACTACTACACCTAAAAATCCTCTACCTATGGGGTATGAATTGGTCCCCTCGCTGAGGTACGACCAAGTGCTGGTCTTTGATGATTTCACATTTCCTCTGCCTGATGTTCAAGATTACATGGCAGTGCAGGATAATCAAATATTCCTACCGGCATTAGCCAATGGTCCTGTGGAGGCACCCATGTAACAAGTTCCACTGGGAAATCAGCCTCTACATGCATCCTAGAATGAACCATTGCATAGGGATGGGTTTTCCTTCCCTCCATTATATAACAGTGTCCTAATGGAGGGCGTGAGTGAAGTTCAGGCATTTCAACAGACTTCTAGAAATGTAGGTCTAAAAACATATCAAAGGAATTATAGAAATCATGAACCCATGACAACATCAACTCCTCTGAAAAAAATTTCCACACCTCCACATCCCGGTGCAAGTAATGTATTGATTCCTCTAAGAGACTCGCCTGAGTATCGACCATTGGCTATTTCACAAGGTGAAAGAAGGAAACTGATAGCAATGAATGCTCCACAAAATGAAAGAGGACAACTTACTATAGAATCTACTGCTCATCTTGGAGAAACAAGGCATAAAGAAAATCCTCCCAGTGAGGAATTGAAGAGGCTAAGCTCTTTCGTGCTAGAAAAATTCTAGAAGATCAAATTTATTCTGCCATTATATGAATTGATGAAAATCCCAGAAGTTAGAGAAACCTTATTGGGAATTATGAATGATGTTTCTCCTAGGAACATTTCCCAAGGTGTGTCACATCCACCTAGGACCAACCCCAACAATCCTTAGTCTAGTTTTGCGTAAAATACCAATGTTGTTGAGGATGTACAACCAGATGCATCTAATGTACACCAAATTCCTCCAAGATTCATTGGAATGGTATAGAACTTTCTTGATAACCAAAGGGTCATGTTAGATGGAGTCATATCCCAAATTGACCTTGCAGCTATGGGAAAAGAGGTAAATGGAAATATAGATGCTCCAAAAGAACAAAGAACAAATTAGAATAGAGATAATGCTTCACATAGTACAAAGAATGAAGAATTTAATCCAAGAGAACAAAATCCTATAATTTTCTATCAAGGAAAAGAGGATCCTTCCCCATTCCTTGTGTCAGTTCTAATATTTGGGAAAATGTTATATAACTTCTTGATAGATTCTTGTGCATCTAGTAATGTAACACCCCTGGAAATATGTAGAAAATTGGGATTGATCCCACTGTAGATAGACAAGAAAGTGATGTAGCTAGATAAAAACAAAGTCCCAATTGTGGGAGAATTGAATAAAATTCATATGTAACTTGCTTCAGATCCATGAATCCAAAGTTTCATTGATATATCCATCGTGGACATTCTAGAAGGATATGGTATGCTTTTAAGTAGAGATTGGGAAAGGAAATTGAATCGATACATAGCTACTGACTTTTCTCATATGTGGCTACCATGGAGAGGAATCCCAAATCAGATCAAGATAGAATTACACCTAGGCTCTGATTGCTAATAACCAAATACACTGGAGACAATGAGGTTTTAATCATAGAAACAACTTTGGGATCATATGTGCCTAAAACTGGAGAAATTTTGATGTTACAAGGTTATAATCAAGGCAGATGTCCAGACATGATCCCCAAGTTCACTAAATCCCCTGTTGATAATGATCCAAAGCCAACTTTGAATGATGGGATGTTCAAAAAATTTAAGATCTTTGTCCTAAGGAGTGTGAAGCAAGAAGTTGAATTGGGCAAAGATGCTTGCATTCAAAACCTGTTGTTACCCAATTGGTGTAGAATTTACAATGCTTTCCACTCAGAAATTTCATGCACAATGTGTAAAGCCACAGTTTCCCAAGTGTCAAAGATGGTTCCCCAAGCATCAATGATTAGAAATGTTGATGATATTATCAATGTTGAAAATTCACCGCGTGTGACAGGGCCACAATAGCAAGAAATTGGAGAAGATAAAAAAAAAAATTCCAAGGAAACCATGATGAAGAAATAGACGAACCAGGATCTGAATCCTCCCACACAAAAAATGATGATCAAGCATGGACACTATCATTTGATGGATCCAAGTCAAAGAAAATAAATGGAGCAGGCATTGAGTTGGTTAGTCCAAATGGAGAAACCTATTTAGCGGCACATAGATTGTAGTTCCCATGTACAAACAATGTTGCTGAGTATGAATCATTAGTTATTGGGTTGGTACTTGCTATCCAAAAGGGCACTAGGATACTTCATGCACATGGAGACTCAGACATAGTAGTTCAACAAGTTCAGAAGCAATATGCATGCCATGACAAAAGGCTGGGTCGCTACCACAATAGAGTTTGGGATTTAATTGAAATCTTTGACGCTTTCAACATTAAAAGGATCGGTAGAGAAAATAATCCAGTGGCAAACTCCCTAGCCCAATCACCAAGTTTGTTGGAACCAATGGCCATGGAATGTGTGGATAAATTTAGAGTTGAGATAACATCAGTACCTTCATTCCCTGACAATGTTACAAATTTCCAAGTGTTTGAAGATGATAAGCATATCCTCAATTTTCTAAAAATTTTAAGGGTATTTGAAGCACAAGTCATTGATGAAGGAGAACAACAACAAGCATAGTTTGAAATTGATGAAATCATGAATTTAAGGACAAACATCATTCCTAAGGGGATGATAGAGTTGGAAAGAATTTTTTGACTAAATAATTTCATCACATTTCACATGTCTATCAAAATTGTCCCTCTGCTAAAGAGACCCTCTGTCAACCCCTACTCTCTTGGTCCTCCTAATCTCTACCCTATCTTGAAGATGAGGCTCCCCCTGTGTGATGCCTTGTCTTCCCCAATCTAGGTGGCCCCCTTGATCCCAACACACCCCCACTACTCTGTTTCCTATGAGAATGTGATCTGCTAGATGATGCTTTGTAACTCGATGCCCACTGAGCCTGTGGCACATCTATCCTATACATGTCCTTCCAATACTATGACTCTGCTTGGACATCTAATAACATCCCTGCAATCTCATGCACACCCACATCTCTGATGGAACTGACAAATTGGCATGCCTCCTCCTCAGCCCTTTGTGCCCTGGACCTATTTGTATCTCAAGAGGTGAGTAATGTGTCCCTCTCTGCTTTCAACCTTTCCACTTGTGTTGTGAGTGATAATCACTTGGTAGCCCATGCAGCTCTATCTGTATCTATCTCTAAATTCAATCTATCTATGTGGCTCATGAGGTCTGTAATGCGCTAGATATGACCCTCACACCATTCATCTAGACCTTGTATGTCATCTGCATGTGGTGGCTCATCCCTATCCTTGTCTATCTACATCAGCATATCACTAAGATCCATGTCATCATCATCATCATCATCCTCATCTGATCCCTCATCCTCATCATCATCATCATCATCTGAATCCTCCTCCCCATCCCCATCCTCATCCTCCTCATCCTCCTCCTCCTTAGTGAACTCATCTCTAGGCACTCGCACTCTCGGTATCGCCACATTGAGATCTGTTAGAGGAATTGGCCTGTGCTAAACAAACCACCTATCATACCCATCTATGGTACCTGCATATGCCACATCTACTCCTGCACCCCATGGTCAAGGCTATAACTATGTGAACTCTGTATAGGCCACCTGTGGCCTAAGTGCTTCACCCCATGTCCTAGCCTCGGCCCTTGATTGAGAAAATAATGTTGAACCTATAGGTACTCCCTGTACCTCCCCAAACTATCATTGGACTCGCTCTAGAAGTTGCATCTCAATCATTGTATGACCCATCACAAACCTCCCAATGAGGTACCTCTCCTGTCTACAGTATGAAAGGTGGTCTGCATCATCATCCCATCTGGGAAATCTCTATAGGGATGCCAAGTGAAATCACTCAGCACATTTATCTCATGTTGAAAGTGCAAATCCTAGTGGTACCTATGCAAGTGCCCCTTGGTAACAATAGACATATGGTAAATTTGGTAACACCACTCTTTGAGAAATAGGCTGAAATACACCAATGTGTTCGTAGGCCCACACCTGTAGTAATGTGATCCTAGTGTTGATCAACAATCCTCCATGATATGCCAACTAATGGAGCTGGTAATATGTCATGGCCAACATGCATGGCCCCCATACAAATATTGTACCCTCCAAGATCATCTACTCAAGAACACTCCCCCAGCTGATAGGGAATCCATGCCCTCTCCTATCCGGCACCAAGAGATATGCAATCACTCCACATATCACTGTTATCAACCAATCATGTTGCCTAGAAAATGTCTCCCAGCGAATATCATAATCCCAGATGTCCAACTCCTCATCGTCGCTCTCGAAGAGCCGATGTAGTGCTTCTCTCCCTGTAGTGGGGTCATACTCAGTAAGCTCCCCATGAATCAAAATCCTAAGGATGTTCCATACATCCTCTAGGGTAACAGTCACCTCCCCCATTGGCAGGTGAAACAAACTGATCTCCCACTGTGATCAACCCTCAATTTTCCCTAATCTCAAGCATGTATGTGACATAGTACAATCCTAGTGAGCCTACGATCTCTCTCTCATGGCTACTCAATCGATGGCATATGTCCAAGCATGCCAGTCTACTCTCCCAAGTCTATGGAACTAGTAGCTCCTCCTATGATCACCATGTGAATTTGGTCAACTTTTTGTACCTTCTATTTCTTTTTGACTAATGTAGGACCTATTTTGACATAGTTTGACCTAATTTTGACCTCTTCCTAGGGTTTTGACTAGTTTAGGGAAGTTTCTAAACCCCTAGACCCTGTTTTGAGGTCTATTTGACCAACTACATAGGTTTCCTTACCACCTACATAGAAAGGTCTCCCACTTTCACTTCCAGCATAGGTGGGAATGTGTCCTATGTAGGTGGGCATGTGACCTACGTAGGTGGCACGTGCCAGCACCTGCAGGGCCCTATTTGACCCTCTTTGACCCCGAACTAACCTAGAAATGCAGGAAAATCATGAAACCACTTAGAGGACCAGATGTACTCACCTCAGGTCCTACATTGGCCGACTGTCGAAAGCTATGAACTCATTCTTTGTGCTAATTCTCTAGGGGCACTCGATCCATCTTCCTTGCTCCAGAGCTCAATTCTTCCAAATGTGAGAGTGAAAATGAGCTCCACAATCACTTTCAAGCCCCTTCATAGCCTCTTGGTTGCCTAGATGGATGTGTGACCCTTGCGTTTTATATTGTTCATGATGCTTTTGACACTCTGAACCTCATATCTTTTGCATTTGACCTCCACTTTTTGATCTGATCATTGTTGTGGATCCATCTCGGCATTTTCAACAAATCGACCTATCACTTGCATTTTTTGAATGATTTCTCGAGGGGGCACCTATGTATCCCATTATTACTAGGGCATATTTTAACATTGTTTTCTTCAGGATTCTTTGACACAATGCTCATAATCGCATTGTATCAAAGAGGGGCAAAATGTAGACACCTAAAAATGGTTTGAGCCTGCTGGTCTACGTGTTTAACATTATTTGCATTATAATCAAAACATTTTTTTGTGACCTAATTATTCCTCTATGTCATGCATATGGTCTTTATCATATAGTGATATTGTGTCTTTCATCAATAATTGAATATTGCAAAATCGTTCAATTGCTTACTAACAATTCTACTTTCGCTATCAAATCGACGATTTCCCAAAATATTTCAAAACCTTCCTAAACCATCCTAAACCTTCCTAAACCTTCCCAAACTAATCCTATTCAATCCTAAACCATTCCAAACCTTCCTAAATCAGTTCAAACCCTTCCTATTCTATTCCTAATCATATGTATAATTGTCTGGACTCATTTCCAAACCATTCTAGGGCATTTTCCAAGCTCATCGATGCCTAATTAACCTAATTCCAAATCAATTGATCAAACCCTAATTCCAATTTCATCAATCTTATAATCATTTCAGGAGCATTGTCCAAGATCATCAATGCTTCATATCCTTTCAATCAACCATTTGATAATACTGTCAAAGATCATCAGTGTTATCGCTATCAATCTATCAATGTCAATTCAATAGTGTTGTTCATTATTGTCAATACTATTTCTGATTATCATTTCAGGAACATTGTCAAAGATCATTGATGTTTCCCCATTTCAATCTTACAATGCCATCAAAGTTCATTGGCACATTTCAACCATTTCCAATCATCATTATCTGGGCACGTTGTCAAAGTTCATCGATGCCTCGTGATTTCCTAAACTATTCCAAAACCCTTGGAATTAACCCTAATCATTAACAATATCATCAAAATCCCTTCAATTCAACATCAACACCCTCAATCTAACCTATTTCCTACTAATTTCCCCCTTTGGATGAATAACCCATAATTTATCCTAAGTCCTAATTGAATAAATAAACAAACTTTATTTATTCCCTATTTCCCTAAGTCTCCAATAATTAATTAATTAGCTAATTTCCATTTATGAGATTTTTA
>MU225851.1:1576563-1593946 GCA_018584345.1 Thuja plicata
ACATCCTACCAACCAAAATCTTGGTTGGTGCATTGATTTTGTGCAATCTCACCTAATTGATCCCCATTTTCTATAAAATGGATTCATTTCTCTCATTCAAGGTTGAACCACTATCTCCTAGTAATTTCCATTATCAATTAAAGCTTTCAAGTTCTTTGTGCAATTGGTGTTTGTCAAAGAGCAACATATCAACCTCTATGGAGAAGAAAGGAGAGCATTTGAGGATCACTTGAAGGGATTTCTTATATTTTTTTCATATTGTTTGTGAATTCCTATTTCAATGGCTCTAATGTTAGATTAGTTAGGGTAGCATATTGTTTATGTTTTGTGGTTACCTAGATATGCTTCTAACCCCTTTTTCTGGTCTTACATTTGGTGAACCCGACGTGAACATGCATAATTGATGATATTTTTGTGTTTTTGTGTCCTTTTCAGGTGCTGGAAGAGAGCTGCGCAGGTGGTCATAAAAGTTGTGTAGGTGGTCATAAAAGCTACGTAGGTGGTACCCAAACCTGCACAAGTGGCTACTTAGCTACATACTTGGTCAGACGGGAGGCATTTTTAGGGTTTAGGGTTGTGCTTCAAGGGTTTAGGAACCCACTCTATATTTAGGGCTTCCTCCTCTACTTTTTTTTGTTTTCATGATTAAAATGAACCCTAATCTATCCCAATGAACCCTAAGTGTGGTAAATGAACCCTAATAAGGCAAATGAACCTCACATTTTTATTTTCAAGGCTTAAAATGAACATGAACATTTACATTTGGGTTCCTAAAATGAATCTAATAGTCTAGGGTTGCATGCTATCAAACTTATCCAAACCCTAAGCAACTTTCAAACTAGCCTAACTAGGGGTGGAAATGAAGTGTTTTATGCAAAGTCAAGTTATTCAAGTTGTCAATGGGTTTAAAATGAACATGCAAACCTGATTTTGGAACTTAAAATGAACTCTAGTCTAGTTTAGGATCAAGTGTAGTTTTTGAGCTTTCAAGGTGTTCCTAAACTATTTATATGCACATACAAGCTAGTTAGGGTTTTATTTTCATTTCAAAACTTTATAAATCAACTTAAAAATCATGGTTAAGGAACCCTAGCTATGTTTTGATGTTGTTTCATGCTCATATGTTGCAAAAAGCTCTGTTTTTATAAATTTTGAGTCATTTTTAAGGTCTTGATCTATTGCTATGCAGGTGGTCATTATACATGTGTAGGTGGTTAGAAACTGTGCAGGTGAGAGCCTATTCCTGCACAGGTGGTTTCCCTGATGCTACATAGGTGGTCACTATTCCTGTGTAGGTGGTAAGAATGGTTTTTTCACTGTTATTTTTGGGTTTCTGCATTCCTTAACATGTTTCTGTACTTAGACTACTGGTTTTTGGTGTTGCTGATGAGTTTGTGCAGCGTTATGGAAATCGTGAGATGAAGACAAAATCCTAAAACTACTAATGGTTTCAAATGCAGGACATTTTGTAGAATACATTCTATTTTACCAAACTCTTGTGTTTTCTTTTTGTAGTTATAAAACACTTCACTTTGGTGCTTGAAATGAACTTTATGCTTTCATGTGTCTAATGTGTTTTCTAGATTGTAAAACCCTAAGAATGATATGAGTGTATCCTCTCCCCTCACCTTCATGGATATTGGGTGTAAGAGAAGCTCGTATCATTCTTATAGAGTGGCTACCTCCCAAGTGTATTAGTAGAGCCAGTGAGAGTGGATGCGCAACCG
Organism: Thuja plicata; assembly: GCA_018584345.1. NCBI lineage: Eukaryota > Viridiplantae > Streptophyta > Pinopsida > Cupressales > Cupressaceae > Thuja > Thuja plicata. Next base: position 1,578,291 of record MU225851.1, read on the forward strand.
GTGACAGGCTAAAGCCAAGCCAATCCAACTGGGATATAAATATACCATTGTGATTAATCTCTCAATGGATGGGTTTTGAATGCATTATACCAGGAATAAGATCTCCCTCAGTACCCTTGTGGTGTGTTAAAACCTATGGAACGTAACTTCTGTAGGCTAGGAGGCCTCCTTAATGGAGCTAATATGCCACACGTATAATCACCTGAATGGATGCCCTTATTAAACACCATGTTTTAGTAGCCAAAAACCTTCTATCTATTGGCATGGAAGGTCAGAGACCAACTAAGATGCCCCACACTTTCACGGCTTTTAGTCGAGACAACAATCCCTTGGGAACTAATGTCCCTTGGGATTTGAAGCTTGGACTGCCTGAGAAGTGAGTGCACATGTAAGGAGGAGCCCGTGCCTCCAAGATTCTAGGTTTTCCACTATTAGTAAGCATGGTTTAACTTTGATTCAAGTGGGGATTCAATAGATATTGTCCTTGCTATCCTTAGGAAGTGGTTTGTTTGTTCATTTTACAACAGCCATTCTAAATGATGTGTCTTGTGTGGGTGTTCAAACCTTAATAAAATGAAGACATCTTAAAAACACTCTCCTTAACAACACTTTTTCCAAAATCAATTTTTCAAACAATCAAATGGGTCACAATACCTTTCCTTTTGAGTAAACATATGGAACTTTGAACCTTTCACTTGGAGCCCTTGGGCATGCTTGATAACCTTCATATTGCATAGTCATGACCTGAATATCCTTGCATTTTCATATCAAAAATCCTTTTCATTATAGATCTCATTTTCAAACCTCATTATAGTTCCTTTTGCATATGTCCTAATCATAACCTTCTTGCATACATAGCACATTCCTAGATTCTCCTTAAAAACTTTGCAAACAATCCTAGGAAGTATCCATATCATTGAACCTATCTTTATGATGTTGAAAATAGGATCTTGACTTGATCCCCCTTTTTCCAAATTTCAAACCTCTTTATCAATTTGGTCTCATTCCACCTTGTCATGATGGATTTGACCTAAGCCTCTTTTATCAAACTTGTCCTTTATTCCAAAATCCTACCTTTCAAGTCAAGATCCTTATTCAACTTCATAAGGTTGTGCTCCTAGATTTGTCTCCTTTCAAAAGATTGATTGTTAAAGTCCAAAAATCCAAAAAAATAGTTGCATAAACCTTAGCTTGCACTTTCATAATCCTTAGATTATATTTGCATAAAATTCCTTGCATTTCCCAAAGTTGCATTTCAAGAACTTGCATTTCCAAACTCTCAAAAATCCCAAAAAATCTTACTTTTGCATATAGAATCATGCCAATTTTTACAAGGTCTCAACCATCCAAGGGGAAAAAAGATCCTCCTTTACCAATGTTTACACAACAACCAGAATCACAATTACCCTTTGATCCAAGACAAGGTATTGGTTATCACAATCAAATTGACCTAGTCAACATGCAACAATTGGAAGGAGTACCTCAAACCTTTAATGACCCAAAACATGTCACCTTCCCTCAAGGACCAATCACTACACAAATGATCCCTAGTCCAAACAATGATCTATGCAACATGGGATACCCTCCGAATACTTCACCAAGCTTTGGCACTATTCAGTGGGGGCCTCCCCCAAAATTTGAACCAATCTTTGTACCTATGCCACCTGGCCAAGGTAGTGTTCCCCCTACACCTAAGGAGGAATACCAAAAAATTTCTCAAATCAATCAAATCCAACCTAATGGTTTGCAACAACAGCCTATGCCAAACATAGATTTTAGATCTTATCAACCTCTTCCACCACCAACAGACAATCAAGATCCTAGCAATGCTTCAAGTCCTTCTTCAGATTCTAGTGACTCTCATGAGACATTTGCCTCCTTCAAGGATTTACCTAAAGAGAAAATTGATGAGGTAGTTAAGAACAAGAAAATTCAACAAACATTAACATACCTTATGACTCGAGATCTGAAGTGATATATCAAAGTGATTCGAAAGACAAATCCCCAGTTATTCTCGGAATATCAAACTCCTCCACCATCTACTTTGGAAGATAACCAAGCCTTGGTGGTGAGAGATAGAGAAAAGAGAGAACAACCCTTCGATGAGTCCGCTATGGAGCTAACACAAAAATGACAATGCAATGATTTAACTATCGATATTCTTCCAAAGGAATGATATATACCATTGGATAATCCTTTGTTTGAAGAGGAAGCACTCCTTCCTCCAAATATTATGGATACTACAAAGATACCTAAGAAAGGTCCTAAAAGAACATGGAGGATTGATTTAAATAATCGCTTACCAAAAGGATCAAATGAGACATTCGCATTTCCTTGGGGCATGTCATATATACCCCCTTTTGAGGAAACACAACCAACTAGTCCTCCTTTGGTAGAACATACAACATTTATTGGAAGCACCTCAAAGGAAACAATGTCCCACAGACCATTTAATGAACAACCATGGGTACCCACTTTTGATGTACCTAACATGACTGTTGCAACTATATCAAATCCATTGCAAGATCAAAACAAAAAGAGCCTTGTGGATATTACACCAATTCCACCTAAGGTGACACAACAATCACACGCAACCCAACAAGTGCAACAAGCCCAAAAGGATCAACAAGTGCCACTTATGGATGTGGTACAACTAGTACAACCATAATTTGTAGCTCAAGTTAACATGATGTCCCAAGAACCACCACCAAAAAGAAAGACTACAAATCTTGATGGTATACTTGGACCTCTTGGATTTCAACACAATCCAAACATGCAACAACCGATAATGCAGCTGGGTCAAGAATCCCATCCTATCCATCAACACATACAAGGTCCAAAGGTGCAACAAGTGAACTCACTACAACAAAAACATACCCAATAGTATGTGCAACAATAACAACACACTTTACAGCAACAATATGCGCAACAACAACAACGTGCTTTGCAACAACAATACATACAGCAGCAACAACGTGCTCTGCAACAACAATATGCAGAACAAAAAAGACAACAACATGTTCAACAATCACAACAACAACATGTTCAAAAACCATATGTTCAATAGCGCCAACCCTATGTTGCGCAATAGCAAAATGTGTCTCAACAATAATAGCATGCGGCGCAAACTCAACAACAGCAATATGTGCCACAATATCAATAGCAAGTTTCCCAACCATATTATGTGACACAAGGTCAACAATACAATCCTCCACCAATAAACCAACAACATGTGGAAGGTCTTCAGCAGCATGCCAGACAACATGTGGCATTAGTACATGACATCTCATCTAAATCAGATCAAGCCTTAGAATATAGTCAACGTTCAAGGGCTTCTAGGTGAACACATCATTCCAACACATGTAAGAAAGCTGTGAAGACTTCGAAGAATGAATAAATTCTTCAAAAAATCCAATGCTTATAGAAGAAATTAAATGATATGTAATTCAAGGACACAAAAACACTCTACACAGAATGAGACCTATGTCCTAATCCATTTGATCCAAGCATTTATATGCCTCCTTTCCCCAAGAATTTTGATGTGCCCAAGTTTGAGAAATACAAGGGAAAAGGCAATCTAATCAATCACATTCAGGAATTCTATACATCTTGCATTTTGGTTAATCATGATGAAACATATCTCATGCAATTATTCCCTCAAAGTCTTGGGGGTCAAGCAATGGAGTGGTACTCTAAACTACCAGGAAATATCAAATCTTGGAAAGAACTAGCAGACAAATTCATCTCTCATTTCACATTTAACATATCAAGCGAGGTTACGATAACTAATTTATGCACAACCAAACAAAAGGTTGGAGAATCCTTTATGACCTTCCTATTGCGATGGAGAAATTTGGTGAGTCAATGTGCTTTTAATGTTCTAGAAGAACAACAAATTTGGTTGTTTATCGAGAACCTGGTACCTAAGCTAATGTATGAGCTGAAAATCAAATTACCAAGTACAATACAAAATCTCATGAAAAAATGGATTGACATCGAAGATTATCTTATTAAAAAAGGAGTGTTAAAAATCAAAAAGGATAATCAGAACGCGAGCACTTCTAGTGACAAATTGAAATTTTGGTCTCAGAATAAAAATGTCACAAATGATAGTGTTGTCGATGCACAGATAGTTAATGCAATGCAACAAAAAGTGAGTCTCAAGGGAGCTACTGCTACAAATATGCAGACAACAACTCAAGCACTGCCTCCACTGTCGACTCCAACACAACCTCAAAAGAAAATGAAAAATAATGCACAACAAAATTGGCAACGTCAACCGTCGAGAAATAGTGATGGACCACAAATATAGTTCACACCATTAGGTGAACCACTCCATTCGGTCTTGTAATAATTATTGCAAAATAATCACATTGAGTTACCTGAGCTTCGTGATCCCCCAGCAGTGAAACCCCCTTGGTGGGATAACAATAAATACTATGATTATCATCAGACAAAGGGACACTAGACAAATTCCTACTTTTAGTTAAAACAAAAAGTCCAAGACCTTATTGATCAAGGTGTGATTGAAGTTGAAACCATGGCGGGATCTTCCAACACTAACCATATGATCTTCACAAACCCCTTGGTCAATCATGACAAAGTAAATGCCTCCACATCAAATTTGAATCCCAAGAACAATGTCAATGACACTCGGACCAGACATGACTATACCATCAATTATTTCTCTGAGGCTGATTCATGTGTTTCCACTCTGACCTTCAAAGATAATAAATCTCAGTGTGTATTCGCTACCCATTGTACCAAGATTACTATGCCTGGCACACCATCCAAACCCAAGGTACCTTCAGATTACAACCTTTTTGACCAGTTGGGTAAGACCCTTGGATTGATATCAATCCTTGATTTTCTATGCACATCCCCCCAGCACAAGGAATTCCTTGACAAAGCTTTGAAAGAGTCTACTGTTCCTACCAACATTGACACAAACTAGTTTTAGGCCATGATGGGGCACTTCTCTGCATCCCAGCATGTTACATTTTCCAAAGATGATGTTCCACATGACCAGCTTGGCCATAATGATCCTCTCCATCTAGAAGTCTTTATCCATGATGCCATGGTCTGATGAGTCATGATAGACGATGGAGTAGGACTTAACATCTACACTATGAAAGTCATTCTTGATCTTGGTTACAATGAGAGTGACATTGATCCTTCCAAGAGGATTACAATAAAGGCCTATGATGACACTGAACGTCCCTCCAAGGGAGTCATCATACTGCCCATCAGAACTGGTCCAGTTACTAAAAACACATTACTGCAAGTCCTGGATCTAGACTTACCCTATAACATGATTTTAGGATGCCCATGGATACATGCCATGAAATTGGTCCCCTCAACATACCATCAATGTCTGAAGTTCTTTCATGAGGGAGTTGAGATCACCGTCCCCGATGATCCTAACCCTTTCCAATTTTGTGCAAATTTGAGGGAAGGTTTTGCACAACAGGTGCCTACCAATAGCAAAGCCACTTCATCCAAGTAATCCAAATATGATGCAGCCACCCTTGAAAAGATGATCAAAGGAAAGCTAAAAATTGTAGATGATGGTTGTGGAGAGTATACCATGGCACAAGCTTTTCATATTGGGAAGCTTCCTCTCTCCCTAAAATCTCATGGAAAACCAAAGTTATTGCAAGCACAACCACCCAATACTATTATGAAAGTTATGCCCTCACCTACATTCACTCTATGGGGTGGTTTGCACGAAGAACATGTATATGAAAATGCATCAAGCTAGCTTTTCATAGATCAACAATAATAGGAACAGGACCCTACTGAGATACCCGTTGAAAGATACAGGCCTGGGTTCACACTCATGCAGAAAAAGGGATATGAAGGCCATAGTGGTCTTGGAATACAAAAGAAAGGTATTGTCAAGCCCCTTGCTACAAAAGGCCACCCCCTTCATCTTGGCATTGGATTCAAACAATTACAAATTGGCTCTTTGAATGCCAAAATGGCCTTATGTGAAAATGTAGAGGTTTCAAATGATGAAAAGGCATCTGAGGATCCCCCTTCCAAGTACACTACTGATTCCAATGAATGGGAATGGTAAATCTATACTTGTAGTCCTTGTGAGCTATACCATTTCTTCCCTAACCCTAAAAGCTTGCCTATGATAGACAAACATGTTAACACAATCCCCCCTCCTCTAGAAACCAATCCTGATCCCTGGTCTAGAATTTTTTGGGATCCCAGTCCTGAACAATCAGTGCACAAAGACTCTGAATATGAGGACACTGATGTTCAAATTTTTTCCATTACCCCTATACCTAAAAACATTTATTCTACTAACGATGACATCCCCCTAGTCCACCCTAAGCTTATTGATTGGGACACGCAAGGTCCACCGAGCTTGGATTGCTTTGAAAATGATGAGGCAATAGCAGAATTTTTTGAGCTCCGAGAGGGCATACCATCTGGTGACCACAAAAAGGGGTTCCCTATTGATCTTGTTGCTATTGCATATCTTGGGGAGTCAACTCCGTCTTCCAGTTGCAAAATTGAAAAAGAAACAAATCAAAAGAATATGTCCTCTGGTGAAAATTGAAAGGCGTCGGTTGACCATAAAAAAGTAAAAACAAAGGATGTATCTGAGGGTGAAAACCTCTCCAAGGCACCCGAAGATGGAAGAATGGACATACCCCCTCCAAAGGATAAGTCAGCATTATTCATTGAAATGACCGAAGAGATTAACTTGAGAACACCAAACAGCCCCAAGATCATACATTTTGCAGCATCACTCTCACCAGAAGAGAAATATGATTGTATCAGATTCTTCCTTGAGTGCCAGATCAATTTTGCCTGGTCATATGCTAACATGCCTAGATCTTGAGTTAGTTCTTCACCACCTCCCTCTGAAGCCAGGTGTGAAGCCAGTAAAATAGAAGCTAATAAAAATGCATCCCCAAATAGCTCTACTGGTAAAAGCATAATTGAAGAAGTTATTGGATGTAGGAATTATCAGACCTATTGATTATGCAGATTGAATCTCCAATCTGGTTCCTGTTAGCAAGCATGTCAGGGGCATATAGATATGCACTGATTTCCATGATTTAAGTAAGGCATGCCCTAAAGATGATTTTCCTCTGCCCAACATTGACATGATTGTCGACATGACTGCGGGCTATGACATGATGTCACTGATGGACGACTTCTCCAGTTACAACCAAATTTAGATTGCTCCCGAGGACCAAGCTAAAATGGTTTTCACTTGTCCTTGGGGAACCTATTGCTAGAATGTCATACCCTTTAGCCTGAATAATGTCTGATCCACTTATCAATGGGCAATGACTACAATCTTCCATGACTTCGTGTACATCCTGATGGAAGACTATGTTGATGATCTTCTCTACAAATCCACAACTCGTAAAGATCATTTGGGTATTCTGGCCAGAATCTTTGAATAAATGGAAGGGTACAAGCTCTGCCTAAACCCTAAAAAGTGTGTTTTTGGATTTGTCTTTGGGAAACTCCTAGGCTACGTCATTTCTCAATGAGGTATCAAAGTGGATCCGGCAAAGGTGCAGGCCATTCTGGAGATGCCTCCGCCTACCAATCTAAGGAAACTGCAAAATCTACAAGGGAAACTACAATCTATCCACAGATTTATTGCACAACTCACAGATAAATGTCAATCATTTCAAAATTTTATACATAAGGGTGTGACTTCCCATTGGAATGAAAAATGTGAGCACTCATTCCAACAACTAAAGGATTATCTATTACATCCACCAATCTTGATGCCTCCTATTCTAGGAAAGCCATTTCTCTTGTACATTTCTACCATAGAAACTACATTGGGTTCTCTCCTAGCGCAACATGATGAACAAGGGCATGAGCAGGCTATTTATTACACCAATAGAACTCTGGTTGGATACAAACTAAACTACTCACTTATTGAATGAGCTTGTCTTGCTGTGGTTTTTGCAACACAGAAACTAAGACACTACATGTTACACTAGAAAACCATGCTCATGTCTCGCATTGATCTGTTGAAATATATTTTGGGCAAAGAAGCTCTCACAGGTCACCTAGAAAAATGGGTCATGCTACTAAGTGAGTTTGACATAGAATATGTGGATAGAAAAGAAAGAAAAGGCCAGGCGATAGCCGATTAGCTCACAGAGGCACCAGTTCCTGATGATCACCCACTACTTTCAGAATTTCTAGATGAGTCCATTTTCACCTTTACTAAATCCAATGAATGGAAACTCTACTTTGATGGCTCACATACCAGGCATGGATCAGGGGTAGGCATCATGTTTGTCACCCTGCAAGGAGATATCATTCCCAAATCTTACAGAATTGCCTTTACATGTACCAACAACATAGTTGAATATGAAGCACTAGTCACTGGACTCAAACTTGCTATCTAGTGGAAAATACAACACCTCAAGGTGTATGGTGATTCTCAGTTAGTCATCCGACAGGTCACTGATGACTATGAAACTAAGGATGAAAAGCTAGTACCTTACAAGAAGTTGGATAACTTTCTCAAGGATCAATTTGTCACAATCAGTTTCTGCCAACTTCCAAGGATCCATAACAAACAAGCAGATTCTATGGCTACTATTGCATCTATGATCGATATGCCGAATAATGAAGCATGATTTGAATTTCTTGTTGAGCAACTATTGCTTCCTGCATTTGACATTCCGCAATCTGAGCTCATGTGTGATATTGTTGGTCCTAATTCCCCTTGGTATCAAGATGTTTAAAAACTACCTACATGCCATAATATTACCCCCTACCTTATCCCAGAATAAATGTTGTGCTCTTATCTGTCAAGCCTCCTGTTATGTTATCATTGGTGATACCCTTTATAGGAGATCCTATGACCAAACCCTCCTCAGATGCCTTGATTTGCAAGAGGCTGACACTGCCTTACATGAGGTCCACAATGGTATTTGTGGTGGACATTTCAATGGTTTGAGTCCTGCCAAGAAGTTGGTTTGAGAAGGATACTACTGGCCTACCATGGAGCAAGATGCTCATAAATTTGCTAAGAAATGTTTCAAGTGCCAGATTCACAATAACTTGATTCATGCCCCAGCATAGGACCTCCAGCTAGTGATCTCTCCATGGCCCTTTTCACAATGGGAATTTGACCTTGTAGGGAAGATCACACCCCTATCTTCTAATGGCCATAAGTACATCATCATGGCCACTAAGTACTTTACTAAATGGGTGGAATCTATCCCCATGACATACATTACCGGCAAAAAAATTTCCAGATTCATCCTGAACTATATCATTTTCCATTATGAAGTTCCTATGTCCATCATTACTGACCATAGTAGCCCATTCCAGAACAAGGATGTTACCCAGCTTTGTGAGAAATTCAAAATCTATCATGGATTTTCTAGCATCTACTACCCACAAGGCAACGGCCAAGCAGAGGCGTCTAACAAAACCATCATTAAGATCCTGCAAAATACTGTCAATGATGCTGGCCACGATTGGCACTTACAACTCAACCCAGCTCTGTGGGCCTACAAGACTAGCATCCGCACCCCCACTGGTGCTACTTTGTACTCTCTTGTCTATGGAACTGAGGCCATATTACCCCTTGAGGTTGAAATTCCTTCATTGAGAGTATCCTTACAAGGCATTGTTAATGATGAGCAGTATAGAGTTTCCAGATTACATGAGCTTGAGATGCTTGATGAGAGGTGACAAACCACCTTGGTACACTTGCAAGCCTACCAGAACCATCTCAAATGGAGTTACAACAAGAAGGTCTAAGCTCACCATTTTGAGATTAGAGACTTAGTTCTGGAGATGAATTACAAGACCCAGCCACACAAAGAGAAGGCTGGCAAATTTGAACCAAATTGGGAAGGCCCATACATAGTCACAGCATCATATGGGTCTGGCATGTATTAGCTTGCAACACCAAAGGGAGAACCATTGCCAGAGGCATTGAACAGCATGCACCTCCATAAGTATTATGCATAATTTCTAAAAAAAGTACAAAAAAAAAATTGCAAAAAGTTCCTAAAAAAAGTACAAAAAATTTGAAAAAGTTTCTAAGAAAATATCAAAAAAAAAAAAAAAAGAAAAAACAAAAAGAAAAAAAAAAAAAAATGGTTGNAAAAAAAAAAAAAAAAAAAAAAAAAAAAGAAAAAACAAAAAGAAAAAAAAAAAAAAATGGTTGTCTTGATGAAAACCTAGAAAAAAGGCATCTTGGCATGCAAAAATAGAAATCAAGAGAAAAATCCCATCCAATAGTGAAAACCTGGCAAACAAGCACTTTGGGCAAGTACCGTGGTGAAAACCTGGCAAACAGGCGCCACGTGTAACAATTTGTTGCTCCATTGTCTATCATGGTTCCACCTAAAATCTTGATGCCCTTTCCTGATCACATATTTCAGTTTGTATTGACCCTAGTGCCCCTTTATGGCCTATAACTGGTTGATCTTCTTTGTCTTCATCTTGGTCTATCCAGTCTATCTGTCTTTTCAGCCTCTGTATATAGCCTCTTTGTTGTCTGGGGGCAGATTCCTAGCACTGAGCGTCTTTGCATTTGAATTCAAACTGGGGGCAAGACCTTGCACATGGTTTACCCATGAAATTCCTTGACTATTTGATTCTGGAGATAACACTTTGTAAATATCTTAATGACCTGAAAAAAATCCTAAAAATCCAAATATGCAAAAAATTCCAAAAAAAAAAAAATCAAATACTGTCCTAAAAAAACTTCTAAAAATTAAATAATGTCCTGAAAAAATTGCTAAAAATTTAAATACGATCCTGAAAAAAGACCAAAAAAATTCAAATATTTCAAAAATCCTAAAAATTGCAAAAACCTTTTCAAAAATCTGCAATAAATTTGTACATACTTGTCTTCTTTTTGTGAATTGACCATCATGTTTTCCGACATTAGTGGTAGAATCATCAATCTATTCTTAACGAAATCATATGTGATCTGAATCACTGTGACTCAACATTCAATCTGATTAGACTATTCAAATCTTTTGATCTTTGCTATCAATCAATCTGTCAAAGCTATCAATTAGTTATCCAATCAATTTTCCACTCTAAGCTACCAATCAATGAACATTTAATGCAAGTAACAAAAGATCAGAATGGTTGTTGGCTCACATTGTTTCATGAGTATTTTTTATTTTCTTTTTTGATCATGTTCCTATGCTACTCGATGATATTATCTGAACTTATGAGAGTAGCCAGGATGGTTCATGACCAGTTGCTTTCACTTTACTTTTTCTGCCTGTTTGATGATCTCATGAAATTTTGGGGCATGTCTACTACATGCTTTCAGGATGGAGAAGATCATCCTTTGTCTGCATTGTGTTTGTTTATGCAAAAAGGATGAATTTTGTGCTCTGGATTTTGTGCCACGATGCGTCCCATCTACCTTTGCATTATCAAAATAAGCTCTTATAACAAAATTGCACCTTTTGAAATCCAACATTTTTCTACTAATATTTCCTCATCTAATTTTTCTTTTTGTTAACAATTCTTCAATCATTCCTTGCAGTCGCCTTGGTCTAGTACTCTGGTACATCAAAAATAAGTACATCCTACATACATGCATTTTGCATTCATTCATTTTATACTTGAGCATAATTTCAAACATACATTTTGCATTCATACATTTTGAAAAAAGAAAAAGAAACAGAAATAATTATTGCATCCATAACAAACATTATTGCGTAACAAAGGCAATACAGTGCAATATATACAGCATCATCATATAACAAGAAATTAAAAGCATACACATAAGCATCCATCATGTGCATCCTAAAATAGCTGCATATCATATATATGAGTCTCAAAAAGTATCAGAGTACAAAAATCAAGGTGTCTATATACACTAAGGCCCACAGCCTCATCACATATCACACGTCTATCAAAATTGTCCCTCTGCTAAACTGTCAACCCCTACTCTCTCGGTCCTCCTGATCTCTACCCTGTCTGGAAGATGAGGCTCCCCGTGTGTGATGCCCAGTCTGCCCTGATCTAGGTGGCCCCCTCAGTCCTAGCACATCCCCACTACTTTGTGTCCTATGGGAATGTGATATCCTAGATGATGCTCTGTAACTCGGTGCCCATTGATCTTGTGGCAAATCTCTCCTTTACATGTCCTTCCAATACTGTGACTCTTCTCAGACATCTAATAACATCCCTAAAATCTCACACACACCCACATCTCTAATGGAATTGACAAACTAGCATGCCTCCTTCTCGGCCCTCTATGCCCTAGACCTATCTGTATCTTGAGAGGCAAGTAATGTGTCCCTCTCTGCTGTCAACATGTCCACCTATGCTGTGAGCACTGATCACTTGGTAGCCCATGTAGCTCTATCTATATCTCTCTTTAGAGTCAATATATCTATATGGCTCATGAGCTCTGTAATGCATTGGATATGACCCTCACACCAGTCATCTAGACCCTGTATGTCACCCCCATGTGGTGGCTCATCCCTATCCTTGTCTATCTGCATCAGCATATCACTAAGATCCCTGTCATCATCAGCATCATCATCCTCCTCATCTGATCCCTCATCCTCATCATCATCATCATCATCCTTTAAATCCTCCTCCCCATCCCCATCCTATTCCTCCTCATCCTCCTCATCATCCTCCTCCTTAATGCTCTCATCTCTGGGCACTCGCACTCTTGGTATCGCCACATTGGGATCTGTCAGAGGAATCGGCCTATGTTGAGTGAACCACCTATCATACCCATCTATGATACCTACATATGCCACATCTACTCCTACACCCCATGGTCTAGGCTATAACTGTGTGAACTCTGTATAGGCCACCTGTAGCCTAACTATTGCACCCCATGTCCTAGCCTCGGCCCTCGACCGAGAAAACAATATTGAACCTATAGGTACTTCTTGTACCTCCCCAAACTATCACCAAACTCACTCTAGGAGCTACATCTCAATCACTGTATGACCCATCACAAACCTCTCAATGACGTACCTTTCCTATCTATAGTACGAATGGTGGTCTGCATCATCATCCCATCTGGGAAATCTCTGTAGGGATGCCAAGTGAAATCTCTCAGCACATCTATCTCATGTCAAAAGTGCAAAGTGTATCCTAGTGGGCCATGTGCAAGCACCCCTCGGTAAGAGTAAACATATGGTAAATCTAGTAACACCACTCTCTGAGTAATAGGTTGAAACACAACAATGTGCTCGTAGGCCCACACCTGTAGCAACTTGATCCCAGTGTTGATCGATAATCCTCCACAATAGGCCAACTGATGGAGCTCGTAATATGTCATGGCCAACATGCATGGCCCCCATGCAAACATTGTACCCTCCAAGATCATCTTTTTAAGGACACTCCCCTAGCTAATAGGGAATTTGTGCCCTCGCCTATCTAGCACCAGGAAACATGCAATCACTCCACATATCACTACTATCAACCAATCATGCTACCTAGCAATTGTCTCCTAGTGAATCTCATAATCTTGGATGTCCAACTCCTCATTGTCGCTCTTGAAGAGCCAATGTAGCACCGCTCTCCATGTAGTGGGGTCATACTTAGCAAGCTCCCCATGAATCAAAATCCTGAGGATGCACCATACATCCTCCAGGGTAACAGTCGCCTCACCCATCGGTAGGTTAAACAAAGTGGTCTCTGAGTGCCATTGCTCGGCTAGCACTATGATCAACCGTCAATTTGCCCTAATCTTAGGCATGTATGTAATGTAGTACAATCCTAGCAAGACTAGGATCTCTCTCTCATGGCTACTCAACCGATGGTGTATGTCCAAGCACGCCGGTTTGCTCTCCTGAGTTTGTGGAACTGGTAGCTACTCCTGCGATCACCATGCAAATTTGGTCAACTTTATGTACCTTATGTTTCTTGTTGACTGACCTAGGACCTATTTTGACATAGTTTGACCTAATTTTGACCTCTTCCTAGGGTTTTGACTAGTTTAGGGAAGTTTCTGAACCCCCAGACCCTATTTTGAGGCCTATTTCACCAACTACACAGGTTTCCTTACCACCTGCGTAGAAAGGCCTCCCACCTGCGCTGCCTGCATAGGTGGGCATGTGTCCTATGTAGGTGGGCATGTGACCTATGGAAGTGGCACGTGCCAGCACCTACAGGGCCCTGTTTGACCCTGTTTCACCCCGAACTGATCTAGAAATGTGGGAAAAGCATGAAACCACTAAGAGGACCAAATGTACTCACCTCAGGTCCCGCGTCAGCCCGCCATCAGAAGCTACAAACTTGTTCTTTTTGTTGATTCTCCAGGGGCACTCAATCCATATTCCTTTCTCTAGAGCTCAATTCTTCCAAATTTGAGAGTGAAAATGAGCTCCAAAATCCCTTTCAAGCCTCTTTATAGCCTCTTGGTTGCCTAGATGGATGTGTGACCCTTGCATTTTGTATTCTTCATGATGCTTTTGACACTCTGAACCTCATATATTTTTCTTTTGACCTTCACTTTTTGATCTGATCATTGTTGTGGATCTATCTCAGCATTGTCAACAAATTGACCTATCACTTGCATTTTTTGGACAATTTCTTGAGGGGGCACCTATGTATCCCATTATTACTGGGGCATGTTTTAACATTGTTTTCTTCGGGATTCTTTAACACAATGTTCATAATTGCATTGTATCAAAGAGGGGCAAAATGTAGACACCTAAAAATGGTTCAAGCCTGTTGGTCTATGTGTTTGACATTATTCGCATTACAATCAAAATGTTGTTTTGTGACCTAATTATTCCTCTATGTCATGCATATGGTCTTTATCATATAGTGACATTGCATCTTTCATCAATGATTGAATATTGCAAAACTGTTTAATTCCTTACTAACAATTCTACTTTCACTATCAAATCAACCATTTCCCAAATCATTTCAAAATTTTCCTAAACCATCCTAAACCTTCCTAAACTGATCCTATTCAATCCTAAACTATTCCAAACCTTCCTAAATCAGTTCATACCCTTCCTATTCTATTCCTAATCATTTGCAGAATTGTCTGGACTCATTTCCAGACCATTCAAGGGCATTGTCCAAGCTCATCAATGCCTAATCAACCCAATTCAAAATCAATCGATCAAAACCTAATTCCAATTTCATCAATCTTATCATCATTTCAAGAGCATTGTCCAAGATCATCAATGCTTCATATCCTTTCAATCAACCATTTGATAATACTGTCAAAGATCATCGGTGTTATCGCTATCAATCTATCAATGTCAATTCAATAGTGTTGTTCATTATTTTCATTACTATTTCTTATTATCATTTCAGGAATATTGTCAAAGATCATCAATGTTTCCCCATTTCAATCTTACGATGCCATCAAATTTCACTAGTGCATTTCAATCATTTCCAATCATCATTATCCGGGCGCATTGTCAAAGTTCATGGATGCCTCGTGATATCCTAAACTATTTCAGAACCCTCGAAATTAACCCTAATCATTATCAATATCATCAAAATCCCTTCAGTTTGACATCAACACCCTCAATCTGACCTATTTCCTACTAATTTCCCCCTTTGGATGAATAACCCATAATTTATCCTAAGTCCTAATTGAATAAATAAATAAACTTTATTTATTCCCTATTTCCCTAAGTCTCCAATAATTAATTAATTTCTATTAATTAATTAGCTAATTT
>MU225851.1:1594034-1655464 GCA_018584345.1 Thuja plicata
ACCTAAATATCATATCCCTTAATTGAGGATTCTCATCCCTATTAAGGTGCTTCCTAAATATCTCCAAATATTTTCAATATCTCTCCCCCATTTCATGCTTCCAAACATCCTACCAACCAAAATCTTGATTGGTGCATTGATTTTGTGCAATCTCACCTAATTGAACCCCATTTTCTATAAAATGGATTCATTTCTCTCATTCAAGGTTGAACCACTATCTCCTAGTAATTTCCATTATCAATACAAGATTTCAAGTTCTTTGTGCAATTGGTGTTTGTCAAAGAGCAACATATCAACCTCTATGGAGAAGAAAGAAGAGCATTTTAGCATCACTTGAAGGGAGTTCTTATATTTTTTGCATATTGTTTATGAATTCCTATTTCAATGGCTCTAATGTTAAATTAGTTAGGGTAGCATATTGTTTAGGGTTTGTGGTTACCTAGATATGCTTCTAACCCCTTTTTCTGGTCTTACAATAATGATCCCTATTAGAAGATTGTACAACCCTGTTAGGAGTTGATCTTTACAATGCAATAAGTACAGAGATATGGTTAAAGGTTGGACCCTGGTAGGAGTCTTTTACAGATAACCCTGTTAAGGGTGAGGACTCACTGTCCAATAGCTCACTGCCAAAATGGTTAAGGCTACAACCTTCAGTACAACAGATATACACTATATCTAGTAAATGAATTGTTTGAGTAGACCTATTGTCTTGATCAGTTCCAATGAATTGCAATCAACTTTTGTTTCTTCACATAGATCTTCAACTTATTCTTTCTAACTTTCTGCTCTTCTCTGTCTTTTCTTTTTCACTTCATTTCTCACACTTAGCGAACATAACAAAACTGTTATATGTATCTTCACCATGGATAAGGTCATGATGGTATCTGGAAACACTTCATCAACTTTCTTGTCAACTCAACCAAGCACGCAATCAAAGTTAGGACCGCACAACTCAAACTGAATAGATGTGACACTTCACAAAGTCGGTTTCACCAAATTAACTCTAACATCATTATTATGTTGAAATATGTTTAGCGCCTTTGGATAATTATCTTTAACTCATAACTAAACATTAATACAAACATGCATATCCCAAAGATAGGCGCAACTCAAGAGACACTGTATTTATGTCGGCTCTTAATAGATAAACTCCAAAAACTGTAACTGCCATAACTGATTAATCATAACTCAACTGTAACTGCATATCTGACTCGGCATGAATGCACATAGCATCTAGAACATGTATACACAATGGAAATAAACACGCATAGTACCAAAACATCTAAGCTGATAATTACATATAGGATACCTGTTGTATATTATATGTTGTCATCAAGGACAAACATACAATAAATTATTTGCACAGAGGCAAATCTCCAACAATCTCTCCCTTTGACATTGATGGAAACATATGATATCATCAACTCAAAGTGTCTTCCTTCTTTTTGCAATCTTCTCAATATCCTCATCAAAGGTTCCTCTTTACTGTTATTGCTCTGTATACTCTCTCATAGAATATGCTCCCCCTTACTAATACTCTCCCTTTTACATCAATGAAAAAGGGTGTTATACACCATTAAGCACAGGTACTACTCGAGAAGTAGAGTAGTCAACCATTCATCAGTCACCAAGGACTGATGTTCTTGTTTCAAGTTCTAATCAGACTCAGGAAAGGGAATTACTCCCAACTTCTCCCTGAGATACTCAAAGGTATCTTTTGATAGAGGTTTTGTAAAAAAATATGCTAGTTGTTCTTTGGTGCTTACATAATCCAACTTTACTTCTTTGTCTGCAAATTTTTCTCTTAGGAAGTGGTATTCGATCTTAATGTGTTTTGTCTTTGCATGCATCATAGGGTTCTTTGACATATTGATAGTACTAGTGTTTTCATAGTGAATAACAATAGAATAATCAATCTAAATACCAAATTATTTAATCATCTATTTGATCCAAACCATTGTTGAAAAATTCAATGCTACTGCAACATACTCAGCTTCTACTGTTGACTGAGATATACAATTCTACTTTTTACTTGTCCAAGTGACCAATCTATCTCCAAGAAATATTGCTCCTCGTGATGTACTCTTTCTGTCATCAACACAACCTGCCCAATCTGCATATGTGTACACATGAAGTTGTATATTCTCTAAGTTAGGATACCATAAACCATAGTCAATAGTTCCTTTTAAGTATCTAAATATTCTCTTTATTTCCATTAGATTATTTTGCTTGGGTTCAGTAGAAAATCTTCCAACAATGCCAACTGCATTAGAAATATCAGGTCTAGATTGAGTAAGATATATGAGTTTTCCAATCATAGACTTGTATAGGGTCTTTTCAACTACTGTGGAATCATCATCTTTAGAAAGCTTGCTTCCTATTATCATGGGGGTGTTTACTGGTTTGCAATCTTCCATCTTGAAAGTCTTCAATATCTCCTCAACATACTTAGACTGATTCATGAATATGTCTTTGTCTTTTTTTTTACATTCAATCCAAGAAAGTATTTGATAGGTCCAATCATGCTCATTTCAAATTCACTTTTCATTTCTTTGGCAAATTCTTCAATGAGTTTGTCATTACCTCCAAATATAATGTCATCTATAAAACTAGAAACGAGTAGTAGTCCTTCATCTGTCTCTCTTATGAATAAATTACAGTCTGCTACTCCTTTTCTGAATCCTATCTTTGTTAATTAACCATCAAGTCTCTCATACCACACTCTTGGGGCATGTTTAAGTCCATAAAGTTCTTTCTTTAGTCTTCATACCATGTCTAGTTTATCTAAATGTTTGAATCCTTCAAGCTGCTCTATGTAGACTTCTTCCTTTAGGTCACCATTCAGAAAAGCTGACTTGACATCCATCTGATATACTTTAAAGTTCTTGAATTTTGCATAGGAAAAAAACAACTTGATAGCTTCCAGTCTGCTCATAGGGGCAAATATATCAGTGTATTCTATTCCTTCTCTCTGCGCATATCCTTTACATACTAATCTTTCTTTGTTCCTTACCACTTTGCCTTCTTCATTCATTTTGTTCTTGAATATCCACTTTGTTCCAGTCATGTTCTTGTCATGAGGTCTAGGGACCAATTCCCATGTTTCATTCTTGATTATTTGATCTAATTCTTCTTACATAGCACTCTACCAATTTGAATATTTGCATGCATATTTAACACTTAAGGGTTCAATATGTGAAAGTAAGCATACCTCTTCATCAGTGATTGAACCTTTTGCTCTAGATCTTGTCAAGACTTTAGCACTCTGATCTCCAATGATATCTTCCTTAGAGTGGTATTTGGATGTGTATTTTGAGTTCTTAGGAGTGATACTTTCATCTGTAATCTGTGATTCTTCTTCACTTGGTTCATGATTATTACATGAAACATCAATACAGTCAAACATTTCTTCAATAAATGTGTCCTTATTGATGGGTCTGGGCTCATCTTCAATCATGGGAGCATAGTTATAATATCTTTCTTGAATCATAAAATTCTCAATAATCTTAACATGAGTAATTTCAATGATCTTTAATCTTAGATTAAAACATCTATAAGCTTTTCTTTTAGTAGAGTAACCAAGAAAAATACCTTCATCACTTCTATCATTAAACTTGCCAATTCTATCATCTCTCTTGATGTAGCACTTTCTTCCAAATATTCTAAAGTATTTTAGAGTAGGTACATTACCAAACTAAATTTCATAGGGTGTTTTGTCTGCACCTAGCCTTAATTGTATTCTATTGATAGTATAGACTGATGTATTAACCGCATATCTCCAATAGGTATGGGCAACCTTTCCTTCAATCATGATAGTGCACACTGTGTCAAGTATTATTATGTTCCTTCTTTCTACAATCCCATTCTACTATGGGGTTCTAGGTGCACTTAACTATCTCTTGATTCCATGTTCTTCACATTAATTATAAAACTGGTCAGAGGTGATTTCTCCTCCTCTTTTAGTAGAGTAACCAAGAAGAATACCTTCATCACTTCTATAATCAAACTTGCCAATGTTATCATCTCTCTTGATGTAGCACTTGCTTCCAAATATTCTGAAGTATTTTACAGTAGGTACATTAGCAAACCAAAGTTCATAAGGTGTCTTGTCTGCGCCTGGCCTCAATTGTATTCTATTGATAGTGTAAACTATTATATTGGCTGCATCTCTCTAGTAGGTATGGGAAACCTTTCCTTCAATCATGATAGTGCACACTGTGTCAAGTATTATCATGTTCCTCCTTTCTACTATTCCATTCTATTGAGGGGTTCTGAGTGCACTTAACTACCTCTTGATTCCATGTTCTTCACAGTATTCATAAAACTGGTCAGAGGTGAATTCTCCTCCTCCGTCAAATCTCAGACATTTTATCTTTAATTCAAATCTCAACCTTAGCTTTGAATAATTTTAACTTCTCAAAAGCTTCATATTTTTCTTTTAAGAATGCAACCCACATCATCCTTGAGAAATCATCAACAAAAAAAATAAAATACCTTTCTCTGTAGTATGATCTTCTTTGAGTAGGTCCACATAGGTCTGTATGTATTAGATCTAATTTGTTTATGGCGGAGTCTTTTTTTCTCCTAAATGAGGTCCTCACATGCTTCCCCATCACACATTCCCTGCACATGGTGTCAACTGGTCTTTCAATGCTAGGATGGTCTCTTACTGCCTTTACATTACTTATCTTGACTATGTTGTCAAAATTGATATGACAAAGTCTCTTGTGCCATAGCCAACTGTCATCTACTTTTGCAACAAAAAAAATTACTTCTGAGTTGAGCTTAAAAACATTACCTTTGGTCTTTGAGCCTGATGCAATCATGTCTCCTTTGTTGTAAATGATGCACTCACTCTTTTTAAACTCCAACTGATATCCTTTATCAAGAAACTATCCTACACTTAGTAAGTTATGATGCAAACCATCAACATAGAGAACATCATTTGTCTTGTTCTTTCCATCTAAGGTGATAGAACCTCTTCCTATGATAGGTTTGGGAGTTTTATCTCCAAATATAACCATGACACATTTTTACTTGTCCAAATGTACAAATATATATTTTTCTCATGTCATGTGGTGTGAACATTCGCTGTCAATGATCCAGTCAGTTCTGATGTCAGCTTTTGAAACTAATGCTAACCCTTGTTCTTTTACTTCATCTTCTTTGTCCATTTCTTCAAGTGTCTTCTCAATGTCTTTAATGGAAACAAATCGAATTTTTTCATATCCTGAGTCATCATCAGTTACACTATCCTCAGCATGATAACATTATTTAGTGTACTTAGGTTTGTAATCTGATCTGAACTTCTTGACTCTTGTAGGGTACTTGGATGCAAAGTGACCAACTTTGTTGCATGAAAAATATTTGAATGGTATTTGTCCTTCATATTTTCCTTTACCTTTCCTTTCCTTATTGGAAATCATAGCAATGATTTCTTCTAGTTTTGTATCCACTTCTTCATTATTACTAAAGTTGCTTATAGATTTCTTGTTGTGGATTGTGGATTGTGGCTTTGAAGGTTGTCTCACTTTTAGGTTCTGTCTAAAATCTAGATATCTCAAATGCGGATATTTTTCTGATCAAAGTCTCCCTCTTGAAGTCTTTTGAAAATTGCATAATCTCATCTAAGATATTGATCTTGCTCTCATAATATGCTGTCAATGTGGTCATTAATTTTTCCATTATATCTTCCTCTGATATTTCTCCACCATTGTTTCTTATACCTGATGCTGCTTAATTAATCCTCTGATTGTAATCTCTAATGTTTTCTTTAGGTAACATCTCTAAATTGTTGTATCTTTTCTTCCATGTCTTTCTGCACGCATTCTTTGCTTGGATTTCTCCTTCAAACATATCTTCTAAGTATTTCCAAATATATTATTCTTTATCTGTCTTCTTGATCTTAGATAATTCAATGTCGGATAGGGCATTGATTAGGGCTTCTTTGGCAATTGCATTATTAGTGAACACTTCCTTTTGTTTCATAGTAGAGTCTTCTGCTGCAAGATCTTTCAAGGTGGGAACTTCAATTTATTGAGTGGAAATCTCATAGATCTCAAATCCAACACACTGAAGATGTGTTATCATTTTGTTCTTCCAGTCAAGATAGTTTTCTCCATCAAAATTAGGACTCCCTTTCCTACAGTATGCAATTTGATCTACCTTAAGTTGTTAGGCTTTCTCTCCAAGGCACTTGAATCTGATACCAATTATTGGAATAGTCCCAAGGATAACTGAGAGGGGGGGTGAATCAGTTATCAGTCAATTTAATTCATTTCTCTTTCCTAAATGTAATTTGATATAAAGTAAATGCACATTCAGATAACACAATAGAGTACTCAAAAATTTTGATTACAGGGAAACCAAATAGGTAAAAACCATGGTGGGAATTAGCACCCACAAATAATTGTACTATTTTATAATGATCCCTATTAGAAGATCTTACAACCCTATTAGGAGTTGATCTTTAGAATCCAATAAGTACAGAGACCTAGTTAAAGGTCATACCCTGTTAGGAGTCTTTTACAGATAACCTTGTTAAGGGTGAGGACTCACTGTCCAATAGCTCATTGCTAAGATGGTGAAGGCTACAACCTTCAGTACAATAGATATACACTATATCTATTAAATGAACTATTTGAGTAGACCTGTTGTCTTGATCAGTTCCAATGAATTGCAATCAACTTCTGTTTCTTTACATAGATCTTCAACTTATTCTTTCTAACTTTTTTCTCTTCTCTGTCTTTTATGTTTCACTTCATTTCTCACACTTAGCGAACATAACAAAACTGCTATATGTATCTTCACCAGGGATAAGGTCACAATGGTATCTAGAAACACTTCATCAACTTTCTTGGCAGCTCAACCAAGCATGCAATCAAAGTTAGGACCGCGCAACTCAAACTGAATAGACGTGATGCTTCACAAAGTTGGCTTCACCAAATTAACTCTAACATCAATATTATGTTGAAACATGTTTAGCACCTTTGGATAATTATCTTTAACTCATAACATGACATTAATACAAACAAGCACATCTGAAAGATAGGCGCAACTCAAGAGACACTGTATTTACGTCGGCTCTTAACAGATAAACTCCAGAAACTATAACTGCCATAACTAATTAATCATAACTCAACTGTAACTGCATATTTGACTCAGTGTGAATGCACATAGAATCTAGAACATGTATACACCATGGAAATAAACATGCATAGTACCAAAACATCTGTGATGATAATTGCATATAGGATACCTGTTGTATATTATATGTTGTCATTAATGACAAACATACAATCAATTATTTGCACAAAGGCAAATCTCCAACAAGTTCATTACCGGATTTGCCGAGATAGTCAAACCATTGAATGATATGTTGAAAAAGGGTGAAAAAATAGATTGGACATCAACATCAAAGAGAGCGTTCAAAGAAATCAAATAGGCTATTGTGGATTCTCATGCCTTGGTTATCCTATATTACACCAAACCATTCTACTTATATTCCTTTGCATCAGAACACACATGTGCAACTATCCTCACTCAAATATTAGAAGAGAAAGGCGAGAATCCTATTGCATTTATGAGTTCCCCAATGAAGGACGCAGAATTGAGATACCCAAACATTGAAAAACAAGCCTATGCTTTGGTGAAGGTGATAAAGAGATTCAAACATTACATTTTGAGAAGAAAAGTGTACGCAATAGTCCCCAATGCCGTAGTAAAAACCTTGTTAATGCAGAATGAGTTAGGAGAAAGAAGAGGAAAATGGATGGCCATCATTTAGGAGTATGACTTGGAAATACAACCAATGAAACTAGTGCCTAGGCAAACTCTAACACAAACAATCACTGCGACTGGACCCAGATTAGTAAAACAAGTATATGTGTTAGAAGAAGTGTCTCCAAATGAATGATATGATGACATTGTCTACTACTTGTTGAATCATAATACCCCTTCACACTTGAATTCAGTACAAAAGAGAGAATTAAGAATGAAAATTCAACATTTTATGCTTCAAGGAGCTATCTTGTATAGAAAGAATCACAATGGAATCTATCTGAGATGTGTCAATAGGGAAGAATCAGGTCAAATTATTGAGCACTTCCATAGTAAGCATGGGACAAGTCATGGAAGCAGTTTGGCTATAGCCCATCAAATCTCAAGGGCAAGATATTATTGGCCCATGTTATTCAAGGATGCCCATGAACATGTGAAAACTTGTCACACATGTTAAGTAGCTAGTGTACGTGAAAGGAATCCTGCCATGCCATTACAACCTATTATTGAAGTAAAACCTTTTGCTAAATGGGGGTTAAATTTTATTGGCCCTATCAATCTGCCTTCTTCAGGACAACACAATTATATCCTAACCACTATGGATTATTGCACATGGTGGTCAAAGGCTAAAGTTCTTAAATAGTGCATGACTAATGTGGTCATCAAGTTCCTTGAAAAGAACATCATCACTAGGTTTGGATGTCCACACACCTTGGTGTGCGACAATGGTTCCGGGTTTACATCTTTGAATTTTTCTAACTGGGCATTTGACCATGGGATAACATTAAAGTTTTCAACAAACTACTATCCAAAAGGAAATGGATTGGCCAAATCCATGAATAAGAATTTTGTGAGTGCCATCAAGAAGTTGCTAGACAAGAATCTGAAGGATTGGCACATGCAATTAAGATTCACCCTTTGGGTGAACAAAATTAGAATTAAGAGCTCTATAGGGATGTCTCCCTATCAATTGGTTTATGGGCAGGATCTAGTCTTCCCAATTTAGTTAAGGATCCCTACGTTACAATTTATGCAAGAGTACATGGAAGGAGAAGATAGATTGCAGACGCGTCTGACTCAATTACTGCATTTAGAAGAGAGAAGAGATCAAGCACTGGAAAATTTTGCAAAGTATCAAGGATTAGTCAAAATATGGTTTGACAGAATGGCTAAAGTCAAGGATTTTTGGATTTTAGATTTGGTTCTCCGTTGGGACAAGGCCCGTGAGAAGAAAGGTGATCACAATAAGTTTGACAACTTGTGGAAGGGCCCTTATCAAATTTATGAAATACTTGGAGACAATGCATTTAAGCTAAAGACTCTGATAGGAGAGGAAGTGTTATTTCCCATCAATGGAAAATTACTCAAGCATTATTTACAACCCTAAGTTTCCTTCCATAATCCTTGTACATAGCTAGTCTAGGTTTCCCTTGTGTTCTTCATTTTGGTTTCCTCATTTTTCTGCTTTCCTGTTCTGTCTGCTTTTTTAGTTTAGGAGGGGTTTTTGGTTTGTTTCCCTTGTCATTTCTCTCCTGTTGGTTTTCTTCCCTCTGTGGGATTTTGGCCTTTCCGTAGTTTAGGTTTCTTTTATTTGTTATTTTAGGGCTTGTTATCCCTGAGTTTTCTTGCTCAAGCAATTTTGGTTTTCTTTCCCTTATTTTTTGGTTTCTGGTTTTTGTTTTGCCAAGCAGCCTGAGGGTTTGGGTGTTATCATTTGCAAGGAGTTGTGTGTTTCCTAACTTCATCTAAGGGTCCCACTAAGTATTGTTTATTTCATTTCCTAGATAACTATTTATGAAGATCCTCAGAAGCTGAGGTTTTCTATCTTATGTTTTTCATGCAGTGGAATGTGAACTTAACTCGGAAGGTTAATCATATATTGTGTCTCGACATTTGAACTCTGAGGTTGTTATATCTCTCGCATCTAATAAATTGCTGTAAGACATTTAAGATTTTTTGAGAGAGGATATGGCTTATGAAAATTTTAAAATCTTGCTTCAGCGCCACTATAATTCCCTAACCCATAGTGGGCTTCACTGCTCATGAGCCAAGAAAAAGGAAAGAAAGTAAAATATCAAAAGAAAGAGAAAATAAGAGAAAATTAAGGTAAAAGATCAAATCATTGGCTTTGGGGATACGCGGACATCTCTACAGGTGTTCGGAAGAATAAATCACCTAAAGTAGAGAAATCTCCATGGGAATACAACAACAACCTCATCGGGGCTATGGATGTCTGGCTGGTAGTGAGGCAATGTCCACGATGCTTTTGGAGTCAAGAGGAATGTATAACTTGTCATGACTAATATTGAATTTTCTGAGTGGTCTTTTCGAGTGGGAATTAATGCATTTGCACACACATGGGAAATTACAGATTGAGGATATCTTGATCTAGTATATGATTCTCCTCCCCTTTCAATTTCATTTTCTTTCTTCATGATGATGTAATGTCGATTAACCAAAGATTTTGAGTTTGGCTTAAATTTTTATCCTTCAAATGTTTTCAACATTTCACCCATGGAGTTGCCAGATATTGTGACATAATCACACATCGCCCATCAAAGATGGGACCCCCTATCTTTTCACTTGTTTGCCCCTTTTTTTTCTTTTTTTGTTTCAGTGGCTCTTAGTTTTGGTCTCTTTTAGTTCCTTGTGGCTTTTTTTGAGAATTGGTGAGTTTTGACCTAGTCCTCGATCAAAGATAGTTTCAATTCTGAGGTGTTTTCTAATTTGGATATATTATTATTTTGATGGCAATTCTTTATGAAAACCACATGAAAAGCACAAAGAAGACATGTGAGAAGGCTCTAAAGGTGGTTGACAGAGTGACAAGAAAGGAAGAAGCCCCTAGAAATAAGCATGAAGGTCACTAAAGATTGAAACACTCAAAGGGTGAAAGAGTGAAAGAAAAATAAAAGAATGGTTAAAGGAATGAAGGATTTCAATGTGAAACATTAGGAATGCTCCAAAAATCTTAAAACATGTTCAAAATCCCTAAAATTGACCCAAGTAATTAAAGAAACAAAAGAGGACTTATCAAAAAATGGACCATCATGGAACTCAAAACATGCAAAATGTGGAATACATGGGCGAGAGAAATTTTAAGTATTAGAATCCATAGTTGGCCCACATAGTGCACGTTACATTGAATGACAGTAACTCTGCGATGCAATTACAATTGATAGACTCCAAAACACGCAAGAGTGAGAAACACCTTTTGTCAAGGAAAGACAAAATGCAGAGTTGCAAGGAGAAACTTAAATGTGTCTAAGAGAGAAATATATGTCCACAAGATGCACCTAGAAACAAATAGGAGGATCTATGAAGCTTAAAGAATTCAAAGGCATAAAATGGGGATTGTAGAATGAAATGCAAAGTCTCATGACAATCTGGTCAAAGTAGGAGCTGACGGTCAAGAAATAAGATACAAAGTCCTAAAAGCATGTCAAACCCTTGAATCATCCCAAGGCAGGAGTTTGTGCATGTGTTTGATGGGAAATGTTTTAAAACTGCCATGATACTTTCCTATGACATGTAGCAGTTTAAAGACAAGGAAGTATGAAAGAAAGACAAGATATTTTAAACAAAACTCCTCCATTAAAAATGAGATTTCCAGCAAAGTTGAACCCTCTGGTATCGCAAGATGTGGTTGTGTAGGGGTATCAAGGATAGTTCAAACATATCATTCAAGTTCTCAACATGATTCTACAAAAAACTCGTTCACTTGGTGTAGTCTTCCAGTATATTCAATAAGCACTTCAAGAACAATAGTCACAAAGAAAATTGAGAATGACTGGTTCGTGAGGCACCTTGAGTACTAAATGGAGTGGGTGAAGAGTATGGTTCCAAGAGATAAAGAATCATGATGCCCCCCCCAAATCAATCTTAGCCCTTTGAAGGAAGAATAATATGTTCAAGTCAGTCACAAGTCAAGCATAGTG
The DNA here is from genome assembly GCA_018584345.1 of Thuja plicata. Classification (NCBI taxonomy): domain Eukaryota; kingdom Viridiplantae; phylum Streptophyta; class Pinopsida; order Cupressales; family Cupressaceae; genus Thuja; species Thuja plicata. Next base: position 1,605,755 of record MU225851.1, read on the forward strand.
TTGAAAGAAGATGTCACCGTTTCTTGCAAATGTCAAGGACCCTCTGTCAAAGGTGACATTGAAATAAATTGTAGTGTTGAAGGGAATTCATGGGAGGTGTAAAAGACATCCAGAAACTCCTTTTTCATGTGTCAAAGGAGGTCGGTCATGTTATTCCTCCACTTTCATGTGTTTTAAATGTATCTCACTGCATGCATAGCCACATCATTCAAATTGGTTGTCCCAGCGTAATTCCATGGAAGTCAGGGAGAGTTTATAAAACAAGAAAATTCAAGGCTACTCACCAATCCAACCCCTGGAATCCTCAGAGTGCAGTTCAATGAAGGTTGAGGATGGTCAACAAGGCAAGAGAATCCTTCATCACACCCAAAGTGCATGCGAGTGTAATTTCATGAAAGTCATGGAATCCCCGCCAACAGAAAATCCAAGACCAAGCAATTATGTCACCCACGAGAAAGGAGTATGTTTTCAACGCAGTCAGGGAATGAAGGATGTGAAGGAAATTTTGAAAATCCTTCACTGATACAAAGCCCCGCCTCTAGAGATGTCAAAGCGCATTTCAACACAATTGGGGGATAGTCAACGCACTAGAAAAAAATCCTCTACCACTCCAAAGTTGCGCCAGAGGAGGAAAGAGCGCAATTCCACAGAAGTCGAGGGATGTTTAAAATAAGAAAAAATCCACCGCTTTTGTGAATGGGCGCTCGACGATGTTATTTCATTAAAGTTCAAGACACATCCAGAATTTAAAACACCCTTTCTATGGTTTATACACATGGACATGTTTGAAAAGTAATTGAAGAAGGGTGATGATGAGATGCCGAGAGAGAAATTGCGAAGATTAAAATCAATTTAAATGATAGATGAAATTTGAAACTCAAATTGCGATGACAAACTCAAGAAGTTTGAGTCAAGATTTATTTAATATTGGATTTTATATTTAATTAATGATCTTTGAAAAGTTAAAAATTCCACAAAATTAGAAATTTGAAAACGTGAAAATTTCCAAGGTCGTGGAAATCGGGAGATTTTGAAAAATCCCAAGTTGTGGAAATTAGAAGATTTGGAAACTTCCAAATTTTGAAATTTTGGAAAATAAAATCTTGGAAATTTTGTCAGAAAATCCAAAATTGTGAAAAGATGAAAATTTTTGAAATCTCTGAATCTTGAAAATTTCCAAAAAAAAAATTTGAGAAAATCTTGAAAAATTCCAGAATTTTAGAAAAATGGAGAAATCCAGAAAACCTTGAAAATTCCAAACTCATGAAAAATCCAAAACTTGAAGATTTGGGAAGATTGAAAAATCTCAAAAAAATGAAATCGAGGAAAAGTTGAAAATCCAAAACTTTGGAAATTTCTGAAACTTGAAAACTTGGAAAGTTTCTTGAAATCCCAAACTCATGGAAAAATCCAAAAAATGGGAAATTCTGAAAACGTGGTAAAAATTTGAAAATTCCAAATTTTGGAAATTTTGGAAAAAGCTAGAAAGTTGAAAAAGTAGAAATTGTGAAGAATTCTGAAAGATTTCAAAAAATTGGAAATTTGGTAAAGGCTCAAGATTTCAAAAAAACTGGAAATTGGAAACAAAAGGAGTTTTTTATTTAAATTTAAATATTAATTAAATATTAAATTCTTATTTAATATTTAATTAAAAAACCTTCAAAAATCAAAAAGCAATAAAGATGAGAAGTTATTAATTAAATAATGATATTTAATTATTAATCAAAAAAGTGACAAGTTAATTATGAAATTTGGAAGATTAAAAGTGGATTAAATCACTTTTTTGAATTGATTTTAAAAGACTAAATATTGAAATTTATTCTTTTTCAATATTTAAAATTAAAAAATCAAAAAGATGGATAAAATGGAAACTTCATCATGAAGTAAAGTGCTTAGATTGGAAGTTTTTTCAAAAATGGAGAAAGTAGAGACAAGTGGCATTTATGGAAAAGAATCTTCACCTAAATTGGCAGTTTCCTAAAATTAGCTCCTAGTTTTTAAAGTAGATTTTCAAGGTTTTTAGTCTATATATGAAGACTCTCTCCCATTTTATCATCACACAAAGTTCGAGAAAATGGGTTGATGAGAGATTTCAAGGAATCAAGAGGATTCGAGTGAAGTTTTTCTTGAAAGTTGAACAAGATTCTTGGTGGATAGAGAAAATTTCCAAGTAGGAGGAAATACATTATTTTCAAAGGCGTGAAGAATTCAAGATTAAAAGTTTTAGAGGAATTTTATAGTAAGTTGGTGGAGAAATGTGATTTCGAGGAGAAGCGAGAAATTTGACTTTTGAAAGAAAAGGATGAAGAATTTGTCATATTTCCAGAATTTCCTCCTTAAGAATTTGGTTTGATTTTTTGTTCTCCTGTGTGATTCTTATGTTTGTTTCAATTTTTGTTTTGCAGGAATGGTGGAACCAAGAGGAACGAGCATGACGAGGAAGCAATTGATAATAAATGAACAGAGGAGTTTTTTCCCAAAATCCAAAATTGTTTCGAAGTGGGAAGAGATTGGAGACACTGGCCTCGGAGGCCTGGACATGACAGAGTTTCACAGAAGGATGTTTGGGTATAAAGATCATCAACTAACCAATTTGGCCACCCAAATTGTGAATAGTGGAATTTTGGCTACAGCTGGCTTTGCTCTGGCTTTTTAGCATTCTAAGCTAATTATGGAATGCGCTAGGCACTTCAATTCAGGAGATAGAATGATCAAAAATTCTGATGGAAACATCATTGCAGACCTTTCTCCATCCACAATCGCGGAGGCATTCGGAATCCCTTCTTCCAGAAAATTGGTATTGAAGACAAAGGAGCAGACACAAAGTTTTTTCTATAGGAATTCAATACTATGAAAATATCATAAATGATAAGTGGTAGAGAAAGAATAGATCCCATCATTCAAAAAACCTGCAGAAGAAATTGCACATGAGATTGTCTGAAGGAGCAATGAAGCTAGTGGAGGAATACAGAGCCTGGTTTATTCAGTTTCCCACTTTCTCTTATATTAGAGTGCAAGGATTTTTGGCACAACCATACAAGCTTCCAAGATATCCTACTAACAAGATGGTTCTATTGTAGATTACTTAGTAATTGACAGTGTACGACAATATTTAGAAAGGAAAGAAGAAGTTAGGATTGGATTTCCCGATTTCCATAGGAGAAGATAAAGCTGAAATGTGCCTATGTCTAAAGGTGGCTGAGAGATCCCAAGATGAATTACACTTCTTCCATCTGCCATTCTACTTAGGAAGACTGGATTTTGATCCCTATAAAAAAATCAATTCGATGGTAGGAGCAAGGTATCAGTATAGGATGCACCTTGAAGATTTTTGGGTCAATGCTACAGATGAAAATGAGATCAGGAAAAGGATGTGCTCCAGATTTCCCTTGAACATCATTAGAGCTCACAAAATCTTTCACATGCCTAATCAGATGAAGGAAGATCCAAATGTGCTTCAGAAAGGGTATAATCCATAAAAAGAAAGGGTTACTCATCCCTATGACTAGAAAAGAAAGGAGATTTTAGATCTTGATGTTTTGGCAAAGCCAGTCTTGGACCTCACAAGGTGGTGGATTGAGTAAAAACTTGGTAGAATAAGTGTACCAAAGGGAATGGACCTATGAGTTATTAGGGCATCAACCACTATGGGATAAAATACCAAAGAAATCATCAAGAGAAAGAATTGAAGAAGGATAAATTTTATCAAGAAGTGTAGAGCACAGAAAAGAAAGGAGTATTTCTCAGGAAACACACACAAAGACAAGGTTGGATCTCCATATTGAAGAACCACCATAGAAGAGACCAAGAGTTGAGGAGACTCCATCCTCACCTAGCCAAACTCCAAGTGTGTAGGAGATAGGCACCTTTTTATACAAGAACTAGAAGCAGGTAGGAGGAGAACTGAGCAAGGAGAGCAACACATGACGAGGTCAGTTCAGGACAGATTGAGCATTAACACTAATGAGTGGTTTTCACTAGCAAAAAGTAGGGAACATGATGTTACCACTGAGGAAGGTCTTGGTGTTTTCTTTAGAAGGATAATAGAAGAAGAGATTCCCATGGCCGAAGATGATATTCCCATGATAGAGACACCAGCCCTAGAGGTGACGGTAGAAAGTCCTGGAGTTGAGGAAATTGACACAAGAGCGGTGCAGGGATAGAATCATATGGTAGTTCAGAAGGATCAAGGATCCACCATTCCAGAATGGGTGAGGTAGAGGCTCCAAAGAAGTTAGGAAAAGGATGTTGATCTGGCTTTTGAATTATAGGAAATTATTAACAGGGTCAACCAATCACATGAGAAAGGAAAGGCTAAGAGGTTTGCAAAGATTGTTAGAGATGAGTCTGGTTCAAGAACCCTTTAGCTTGCAACACCAGCCATGGACAAAGAAAAATATCAAATCACTCCAGATGAATATAACATGGCCAATTTTGACTTATGTCATGCCTCCCAAGAGTAGGTATTAGAGGAACTTGATGATTCTAAATAGGAGGTCAAGAACAAGATGAGGAGATTAGAAGAGAAGTATCAAAAGAAGAAAAGGAGAGATCAGAGCATTATGCGACTACATCAGAAGTCTACCTCATCTAGTAAGGGAAGAAGGTCCATTTTTTGTCCCTCCGTCGGTTGTTCCAACTGAGGTGGTACAGAGTATAGATAGAATCAGGAGACATTCTCAAGGAGCAAAGGCTTGGATCAAAGGCATCCAAAATGAATCCCACAAGCATGTTGAGGACTTGGTACGAGTTTACAATAGGGCATTGGACACCCTTTCCCAGATTCAGTGCATGGAGGAATCATGGGAGGATGAGCATATCTATCAGGATGAGATGATCATGGAATTGCAGGAGTTGATGGAGATGCCCAGGCTTGTGCTAGTTGACCATGGGATCATTAAAGAAGGAGAAGCATATGATTTCACCTAATGGTATGGAGTGGTGCTCATGGACAAGGAAATGTTTGGGAATTTCATTGAGGAATCTTCTTGAGTGAAGGGAATAGCTGAGAATATCAAGCAAGAAATATCCAACACTGTCGCATCACTAGTATCAAAAAGGTTGTATGAAAAGGAGATAATTGTAGACAACCTAAAGAGAAAATTGGAGGAATTCTTCATATTGAACTTCTTCACCAAGGATGATTTCAAGAAATTTTCCACCTTCTCTAATGATATGCACATTGCTCAGGATTTGTTGCTAGAATGGGAGGATAGCTTGAAGAAATCTGAAAGAGCTATGGTAGCTTTGGAATTCAAGCAAGAATCAGCACTGAGCATCAGTATAGATGAGTTAGAAGCAGTATTGGGAAGATTCCAGGCATTTAGGAAGAGCGGTCAAAGGTACATTTCATGGTGGAGATACATTTAATGCATAGTGGGCATGCTTAGCGGTCATTTATTGCACCCCACTCTCCTTCTGAGCATGCATGCTTAATGGTTACTTATTGCCCACTATGATAGTGGATTCCTTTTGCATTAATGTAGATTCCTTCTTCCCTGACCTAACCCTAATTAGGGCTAAGGTGGAAGAATCTGGGCCATCAATTATTGTTTGATCTGGGCTGCCCATTGTATTCGAGGACCTATAAAAACACCTCACTTCTCATTTGTAAGTAGCAAATTTTAAGATTGTTGCTAAAGAGCTACTGAGACAATAAATTTTTCATTGTTGGTTTCATGGTGAATACTTGGTGTATTTTTGTGCTTGCTTGGTTTCATAATTCCCTTATTTAGTTTAGATTGGTTGGATAATGTTAGATGAAGTGTTGTGATCGCAATGATAAATATGATGGTGTTTTTATGAGTTCCTTTGATTCATACTTTTGACATTTTACCGATTGTAAATCGTTGTGCAAAGTTATCCTGAACCTCATTCATGCATATGCTTAACTTCTGTCATTCGCGTACATTGTTCTTCATGATGGTGTCTATGGTGGTATGAAAATCTTCTGCATAAACCTTAAAGATTGCACCATTTCTCATGTAGTTGTAGTATAACTTGGCGAAGTGGAACCTAGTTATTGGGAATTTGTCCACTGAAGTATTGATTATTGCTATCATTTCCCTTAGGAGTAGATTAAAATTTATGAACCCTACTTCTTTTTGAATTCCGCATATTTCAAAAATTCCAAAAAAGTGTTTCATTGCAAATCTTTCAAGACTGAAAATGTAAGGCCCCTTGTGATATTAATAAAATCACATTTACCACCGAGCTTATCCATGGTCAAGACCTGACACAGAAAAGGAACCTTGGAGTGACCTATATGATCTTCTTGCAATCTTAGCATATACAGAACTTTGATCAAGAGAGGATAAGATACCTCAGTGTTTTGTTCTATTGTTTGGTGGGTCATAAAACACACATCAACAAAAACTAGTGCTAGAAGGAGGGCCTTCACTCCACACTACATGAATCCACATTTAAATCTCGAGATTCAATCCATTACAACACCATTAACATGCAAATTAGTAGACTATGCACTGTATACAAAGAACTCTTCTTTCTTACTCACAAAAACTTGATTACAAAAACTCTCATCGGGATTTGAGCTTGAGAGTGTCTTAGATGCCTTTCTCCACTATTCTAGGCCATTTGAAATCAATTCTCACTCTTACATTTGTGGTGATCCTAAGTTGTCGCGTTGCATGCAACATTTGCAATTTCTTGCAAATGTTGTCATGACAACTTTTGGCATCTTTTGTATTTACTATGCCAACTAGAATATAGGGCCTCTGTGCTTTGTAGTTCAATGAAATAGTCCTATTTAATGATATTAAGGCATCTTTTACATCAATCATGAGTCTAGGACACATTTTGAACCTAAATCCCAACATTAGACAAACTAGGCCTAAACTAACAAAAACAACTAACAATGACTACTTGGTGACCTTGGTACTAACACCAACTCACCTAGTCCACGTGACCTACTAAGGCCTCAAAGAAAACACACATCTTTGACTTGGCTAAGGTTAGATACAAGCCAAAAATTTCTAAGGCTTGAGGATTTCCTAGGTGCTCCTGCACCAAGAGCCCAATTCTTCATGGAACCAATACTAGGAATTAACACCTCTCCAAATGTAGGGTTTCAGTATTCTATGCCAGAAAACTCTCTACCTAATTATCTTTGCTATAATTAATGTAGCACACACAAGAGAGAGGGGGATGAATCATTTTTGTCCAAAAAATCAAGACCTTTAACCAAATTACCAACTTAATATCATATTTGGATGATAAATATGAATGTAGGATCATACCACAGTAAGAAACACATAACACCAAGATTTTTGATGTGGAAACCCTGATAGGGGAAAAAACACAGTGGGGATCAAACCCACAATATTAATGTCCTATTTTAAAAGCACTATACCCTGTTAGGAGGAGTATTACAAAGGGGAATGCACATGTATTCAAGCACACTTCCTAGAGGTCACTTCTCAAATACAACAAGGGCTTCAACCCAAAGGAAGGCTTACTTCCTTACGGAAATCTTTGATCTCAAATCATAAAGAATATATTATCCAAGCTCATGAACTGAAAAAAAACATATCTTATATGCCAAAATAGTTCCAATGAAGTACTTCAAATTTTTTCCCCAATTACAGATTCCACTCATACATCTTCTCTCAGCATCCATGCATCTCTCTCACACACTTACTCTATTTTTTTTTATGAATAGTGCCTTTTCAATTAATAAAACATCAAAGTTACATATCCATAAAAAAGGGGCTAGGGGACATAAAAATCACCCCGCAAAGTTCACACGGCCGGGCCGGAAGCAAAATACAATTATTCATCAAAAAAAATAGGCATATAGCCATTATGTAGCAAGAGCAGTGGCAGAAGGAGGAGGATCTTTATCATTAGAACCCCACACAGCATTGGGGTTGACGGGAGGGTCGGGAAGTGACCACCCATCATCTTCAGCTTCTTCTTTTTCTTTCTCTTCTGCCCTAGGCGGTGAAATGGCCAAAGCCAGGCGGGGAAACTTGGAGGAGGTGGCGGGAGGCAAACCAGAGCCACAGTGAGAAGCAGGAGCATCAGGAGGGGCAGACTGAACCGGTGTCGGAGACCACCCAGAAGAGTGACAAGGTGGAGAAGCTGAGCAGCATTACCAATTGTCGCCACCACCTCTCAGAGAGTGGGGGCATGGAGCCTACAAACATAGAGTGTGTGAGTGGCATGTCGAGGAGCTATTCCCATGGTGACAGCCTCTGGGAGGAGTACCTTCAGCAGAGATGGCATCCAGTGGAACCCGAGCAATAGTGCAAGGAGCATTGCCCCAATGATTGAGAAGCTCCTATAGGTGAGCCACCTCAAGGGCCACTTTGTTGGCCTGAACTTGAATCTGCATCATAACATTATTACATATGCAAGCCTTGTTATACAGAGCAACATTTGTATCAAGAAAGTTGTGAGAAAAAATAACAGCATTCCTATCTTTCCATAATGTGAACAAAATCTCCATCCTAAAAGTATGCCAAATTTGGGTAAGCTTGGAAGGAATTCTAGGGGAATATCCTAAGACAATCATGTGCCAAGAGAAAGGCTTAGGCCGAAAAGGCTTGAAGAAATCATGAATCCACTGCCAATACTGTTGAGCTCTCCTACAAAACTAGAAGATGTGCAAAAAGGATTCAGGGTGACCATAGAAGGGACAACGAGGGTCTTGAACACCCAGATGTTTGAGCCTAGGGCCAACTAGGAGCCCTTGAAAAAGTAGGCACCATGCAAAGAGAGCCATCTTAGTCTCCGTAATGGCAGCCCAAATGGTTTGAAAGTGAGAGCTCCAGTGAGATGTGGCTGAATGAAGATGCCATCTCTGATTAAGGGTATCTATCATTGAAAGATGAGGAGATAACCACCTATAGCCCAGCCATGGCTTAAAATTGCTGAAAGACATGGTAAAATACCATTTCTAATCCTTCCACCAAGGCCTGATAGAATGAATGCCAATTTTATGAAGCAGGTTGGCAGGAATTGCAGAAACCAAAAGATCAAAAGTTGGGCGATCAAAATGAGCCAAATGATACTGCACTTGCATATCCTCCCATGAATGGAGACCCATAGAAGCTCTAAAAAAGAGGTCCTTGGGAGTCTGGATGCCAAATTTGAAAAAATGTAGAGCACTAGTCCCTTGAGTCTTAGCCAAAGGGATGCCTTGAATAGAAAACAACGGAGACCACTAGAGGCTCTGTTGATTGAAAGATAGACGATTGTGAAAGGCATCACCATCCTATCAGATCCAAGGCTTAAAAGCTTCTCAAGCTTTCCAAATGCTCTTGATAATGAAGGTACCCTAAATTTGAACAGGTTCCTTCATAGTGAGCAAGGTTTGGAGACTAATGCCTTTCCAGGCTAGCCTATGAACTGGAAAACCCAAAGAGATGCAGTGTCAGACAAGAATTTTCCAGGCCTCATTATCAGTAAGAGCATGGATAATCCACTTCACATAGAGAGCAGGACCCTGCCTCTAAGTGGAGAGAAGGCCAAGGCCGCTAGAGTCACGAGGAAGGCAACAAAACTCCCAGGCTACCCTATGAAAACCATGGCCATCAGCACTAAATGCCCAAAGAAAATCTCAGAGAAAATGCTCCAGCTTGAGGTAAGAAGCCTTTGAGGGAGCCCAACAAGAGGAGTAGTAGACATGTGTAGCAGCCAAAACTTTGGAACAAATCTGAAACTTTCCAACAAGCGAAAGAGGCTTGCAGATCCAATATTGCAGTTTTTTTTCAATCTTCGCAATCACAGCATTCCATAAATCCATAGAGGAGTCATGGAAAGCAAAGGGAATACCCAGGAAATGAAAGACTTCCCCATGCTAAACCCATTTCCAGCCAAAATTTTTAAGCTAGGTAGGGGCTGGAAGAAAAGACTGTCTGAAGCAAAGGGTTTTAGACCATTGAATAGCAGATCTAGAGGATTGACAAAAGGTGTCCAGGCACTGCAAGGCATTGGATATGTTCTCCTTGTCCTCAATAAGAGTGAGAAATGAGTCATCAGAAAAGTGGCCATTAACAAGCTGGGAAGAGGAATCAGGAAGAGCAATTCCATGAACTAATCTAGGGGAGACAGAGTTGGCAAGCAAGTAACCAAAGCCTTCAACAGCAAGCACATACAAAGCAGGAGCCAGCAGACAACCTTGCCGGATGGATCAAAAAATTTGAAAAGTATCAGATTGGGACCCATTGATGTAATGCAAGCAGAGGCATCACCAAAAGGAATTTCCATAGACTATAAAAAGTGAGGACCGAATCCAAGAGCTTGAAGCATAGCTAGAATAAAAGGCCATTCAATGCGGTCATAGGCTTTGGCAAAATCAATTTTAAGAAATAGGGTAGCCTGTTGAGAATGGCAAGCCCATTCCATCCCTTCCCAAACAGAAATAATGTTGTCAAGAATATACCTAGACTTAATAAAACCAGTTTGCTCAGGGTGAACAATAAGAGGAAGGAGATGTCTGATCTTAAGGGCTAAATCTTTGGCAATTATCTTGTATGAGACATTCAAAAAGGTGATGGGCCTCCAATTGCAGATATCCTATGGATCACCAAATTTAGGTATGAATTTGATATTTCTTTTATTAATTAAAGTACCCAAACTTTTATTGTGAAAGGCCTCGAGATAGACTTTGTGCAAGGCAGGACCAACAGCATCCCAAAAATGTTTGTAGAACTCGCAGGGGAAGCCATCGCATCCTGGAGATTTAGCATTGGCCATAGAGAAATTTGCTTCTCTAAGGTCAGAGATGGTTAGCAATTTCTCACAAAAGGCACACTACTTGACCACTAGGCAGTTTGGAGTAACAGCAATACAAGCCTTCAGAGCCTCTTCCCAGGCCGCAAAATTACCCTGTGAGGCAAACACTTGTTCATAGTGCTGAACAAAAGCTTGCAGAATGGCTGGAAGCTTTGTAAGTGTGTTAGATCCTTGCTTAATCTTTTCAATACAAACATTGGTATGAAAAGATTTGAGAGAATGAAAAAACTCCTTAGAGGCCTTGTCGCCCACCTCCAACCAATGGAGGTGAGCTTTGATTTGAGCTCCACGAGCAGCATAGGCATCAACAATCTGCTTCTCATGATGGAGCTAGGCCAGCTCAAGCTGGAGAGTAGAATCGAAGGGATTCAAGGAAAGTAGATCAGAAGCATTGCAAAGAGCCTTAGTGTTAGCTTCATAAGCACATTTTCTATAACAAGCTAACTACCGGCCATAAATGCGAAGAAATCTATCAGTGTGGGTAATGACGTCATTCCATCATTGAATCCAACCAAGATGAGTGTGGGGCCAAGGCTCTAAATTCTAGACTTGAAGAATGTGAGCAATAGTGGAAGTATGCATCAGCACCGACGTGTTGAGATAAAATTGCATGTGGGCAGCCCTTGTGGTAGAAAACTGCCAAGTGTTGGAGAAAGAAATAGGGAAGTGGTCTGACAAGGTAACATCTATCAAAGGAATGACAGGTAGGCCTTGATCTTTAGAAAAGGAGAAAAAATATTGAGCCATTATCATAGAATGATCAAGCCTCTTAAATATATGGTCAGAGCCAGCTCTAAAATTGGACCAAGTATGCCAAACCCCACCATGTTGGCGGCGGTTAGCATTGGGATGAAAAAGGCCCAATTTATTACACATGTGATACCAGGCTTCTCTCTCTCCAGCTGTCCAGAAAAAAGGTATAACTCCTTCCTTGTCATAGGCTAGCTCAACCATATTAAAATCCCCACACATAACCCAAGTGGCAGGAGGCAAATTGTCTGCCAGCCAATGCCAAAGTTGAGATCTTTCAACAGCATCATTGTGGGTGTAAACATTAATGACACCAAAAGAATGATTATGAAAAGAAAGAAAAATCCAGGTGACATGTTGTATTGGATTAGAACCATGAGCAATAACAGAAGAATGAAGGCAAGGTGTCAGAATAGTAATAACACCACCTTTACCAGCTTCATGCTGAGAAGAAAAAACAATGTCATCCGGCCAGATGACATGACAGGAAGAGTTAAGAAGAAACCCAGAGATCTTAACCTCCTATAAACATAGCACATCCAGACTATGAATTCTATGATGGGTATCCCACACATAGTACTTTCTAGAGAGGTCAGTTAGACCTCACACATTCCATGACAAAAAATTCATAAAAACTCTTGCATGTTTTCCTCGTCCCCAAGAGAGGAGAAGCTATTCTACAAGAAGGCTGGTACAGAGCCAAAACTGGGGAGTAATTCACCAAAAGAGGTAAACTATTTTTTTTCTGGGTCATCTGTGTGTCCATCAGGACTGTGAGACCGACTCAAAGGCTAGGAATAAATTGAAGATACCACTGGCAGTGCGAGCACCACTTCAGGAGTGGAAGGCTTTGTTGCAGGGCTTTCCCCCTGTATAACAAGGTTTGAAACAAACAGCGGTGACAGATCACTGGAAGAAGGAGATTTTCTAGCCGAGGGTTCCGAAGGCAACACCACAGTGAAAGTAGCTTGTGTCATCTTGGAGCTCAAGGCATTCCTACCTTTTTGTGAAACTATAGTCCATTCTTTTTTTTTCTAGCTTCTGAGTGTTTGGCCATTGCTTCCTTTAGCCATGACTTAACCTGAGGGGTTTCTAACAGATAATCCTTAATCTTGTGTTCTTCTGATTGACACTGATAGCAGGTGTTGGGTAGGTTCAAATAGAGCACTTTTTGAGAAATGGTGAGGGCACCAATCTAAATTTCAACAGTGTCTTTGAGGTCCCTAGAAAGGTCAACCTCAACACAGACATGCTTCTAGGGACAGGCATTAAAAAAATTGTCATGTTCCATGATAATGACCTTACCAAGGGTTTTAGAAATGGACTCAATGAACGGCTAGCATGGCAAGGGGAGACCAGGAAATTTGACCCAAATAGGAACCCTAAGTTTCTTTTCATCCGAGACGGTGAAGTCTCGAGACCATTTCTGGAAAACAAGTAGGGAAGACCTAACAGTCTAGGGTTCGTGGTTAAAAACTGCTTTCGCTTGAGAAGGGTTAGAAAAATGGAAAAGAAAAAAACCTTTGGTAAGGTTTTGCACACCGTCAAGGTGGACCCCATGAGGGGTCTAGCTCTTGTTAACCCAGTCTTTGAGGATACTTTTAGGAGGAGTACGACCCACAAAATACCCAGTCAGAGTTTTCTTTTCTAACCATTCACATGCAGAATCAAATTCTTGCAGATTAAGAACAATATCAGGGTTACCTCATGAAAAACCTTCAGGATGAACTTGCAAGGATGTTTGTTTAGAGGAGGCACCATGGTTGTTCAAAGCTTCAACTTGTGCACCAGCAACAACTAATGGGTTGAAGTTGGACAGAGCCATACTAAAAGCTAACCCTAATGCAAAAATCCCACAGTAAATGTGGTATGACAGATGGAAAGCCCAGAGAAAAGACACAGACAATACGCTGTACAAATGAAACCCTAGCAGAGCTGAAAAAACCCCAAAATATTTAGATCTAATATTCAATTTGATACCACTTATTCTCTTTTCAATCACAACTGATTACATATTTATATACATTATATCAATTCATCTCAACTAGGTCGTCCAAGGACCTAATTAGAAAATATTAATTCAACATAACTCAATGTGATCTATTGAATGTCAACTAAGACATAGAAATGATCTATAACAACATCCTTAAACACACTCCTAATCCATAAATAATGCCAAGATCCTTCACAACATGCTATGCCACCAAGTTGTCCAAAAACAATAAGAACATCAACATACCACATGAAAATATTCAATTATGATCACATAATCCAATGAGATCCAGCAACACTAATAGGACATGGTCAATAAACATCAGAAAGAAACATGAAATACCACGACATCAACAAAAACAACTCTATCTCATAAATCATACTCATTTCTGCACTGTTAATTGAGAACACTAATCAGCAACCACTTTCATAAAAGAATAATATCTTTCCAGCATCCAAATCATGAACCACTTGAGTTGAGAACATGCATCCATGTCCTAAACTCACCACTAGGTTAGGAACAAATAATATTACATAATCAATCCACATCGATCCAATAACTTAAACAATGTCACTGACTGAACAACCAAAATGCCACACTCTAATAAATTCTTCACATACCACTCAAATCATCATGAAAACCTCTGTAAGTTGACTTAGATCAACTACAAACATCCATAATTTTATTTTTACCTTTGCAATATCGTATATTCAATATAGTATCTGTACCACAGAAATCATCTTACTCAACATCTCAAGAACACTATCACCAAAAATAGGAATATGTTGGCATCAATGAAAAAACATTAATGCCAGCACATATATGCATAATCTAAAAAATATATCAACAATCTCCCTCTTTGGTATTGATGGCAACATATGATATGAAAAATCAAATCAATGCAGAAAGAAACAATATCAACATTACTACCATCAATATCCATAGTATCTTTCAAAGTCTCTCTAACAGTTTCTCTCCCATAGTCTCATACTTTATTTTCATATGAATCTCTCCACCTTTGATATCGATGACAAAGGCACCTATATACACTAATTCATAGAGGCCAAAAATCTAAACAAACATCTCTCAAAACTGAATGAACATCTCTCAACCACTAACCACTACTCCCCCCAAGGAGTAGCTACCAAAAACATCAATCTATATTAGTGATAATTTGTAAGCACACTGGACTATTGTATCTCAATGCATCTCTATCTCTGATCAGGTGGGGAAATCACCACAAACTTACCTCAGAGATACTTAAAATTATCCTTTGGTAAGGGCTTCATGAGACTATAAGCAAAATTCTCTTTTGTAGACACATACTCCAATCTGACTTCTTTCTCACTAACATTGTCTCTCAATAAATGATATTTAATATAAATATGCTTTGTTTTTTAATGAAACATAGGTTTCTTTGATATATTGATAGCACTTAACTATCACAATGAATAGTAATAGGCTCATCAATAGTCACTCTGATATCCTTCAACATTTTCTTCATCCACATTACTTGTGCATAATTAATATCAACAGCAACATATTCAACTTCAGCAGTAGATTGTGAAATATAATTTTGTTTCTTACTTTCCCAAGAGACTAATCTCTTACCTAAAAGAAATGCTCCACCACTTGTTCTCTTTTTTTTATCCACATTACTTGCCTAATATATGCATTAGTAAATGTACTCAGTTTAAAATCATCATCCTTTCCATACCATAAACCATAATCAATTGTTCCTTTCAAGTATTGGAATATCCTCTTAATAGTAACAACATGTGATTCCTTCAGTTCAACTTGAAATCTAGCAACAATATAAACAACATTCATAATATATGGTCTAGTTTGTGTAAATTATTACAAGCCATTGATCATAGATTTGTATCTTGTCTGAATAGAATTAGTTGTATCATCATTTTTGTTCATTTGCAACCAATAAGCATAGGAGTATCAACAGGTTTTGAATCATCCATACCAAATTTCTTCAACAATTCTTTCACATAATTAGACTGAGATATGAAAATAACTTTACCTATTTGTGTAAATTGCAAGCCAAGAAATAATTTCATCTCACCTATCATAGACAACTCAAACTCTGCATCTCATTATAAAATTCCTTACTCAAATTGTCATTTCCGCCAAAAATAATATCAGCTACAAAGAGTTCAACAATAAAAATATTATCATTATCAATTTTGAAGTACAAATTACTATCAGCAGTACCTTTACTAAAACCAAGTCTCTATAAATACTTAACAATCTTGCATACCAGGCTCTAGGTGCTTATTTCAATCCATAAAGTGCTTTCTTCAATCTGAAAATCATCTCATCTTCATCGGTCAAAGGAAAACCATCAAGATGCTCAATGTAAACTTCATCTTCCAATTCTCCATTCAAGAATGCAGACTTAACATCTGTCTGATATACCTTAAAATATTTTCAAGTAGCATATGCAAGAAACATCCTGGTAGCTTCAATTATTTCAATAGGAGAAAAGGTCTCCTCAAAGTGAATACCTTCCGTTTGTGAGTATCCCTTGCAAACAAGTCTGTCTTTATTCCAAACCACTTCACCATCTTCATTTAATTTGTTTCTGAATACCCATTTATTATCAATCACATTCTTGTATTTAGGTCTAGGAACAAGAATCTATGTCTTATTCTTCCCAATAGGTTCCAATTCTTCTTCCATCACTTTAACCCAACTTTCATCTTTACATTCTTCGTTAACATCTTTAGGTTAAATCTTAGAAATCAAATAAATTTCACTTCTAGAAATTATTCCTCTAGTCTATACATTATGATTCCTATCATCAATGATATGATTTTATGAATTATTTATCTTACATACCTAAGAGTCTTCGGATTTTTTTTTATAATAAACTCTTTTGTTTTCACTTCTTCCTCATTTGCAGATTCTTCATTCTATTCTACTGATCCATTCTGATTCTAATTTTGTGCTTCCAGAATTTCATTGTCCTCTTCATCATCTGACTCATATCTACAAGATTTGATATGTTTCTGATAATTCTCATCAAATTTGACATTTTCACTTTCAATTACCTTCTTCAATCTTTGGTTATAATATTTGTATTATTTTATTTTAGTAGAGTAAATAATAAAAATTCCCTCATCACATCTAGGATCAAACTTTCCTAAGTATTCATCTCTTCTAATATAGCATTTACGTCCAAAAATTCCAAAATAATTCACTGTAGGAATATGACCATACCAAAGTTCATAAGGTGTCTTACCAGTTTCTTTCTTGATTTGAACTCTATTTAATGTGTATACTATAGTGCTAAAATTTGCTTTCCAATAGATTTGTGAAACTTCTCCTTCAATCATCATAGTTATAGCAGTGTCTAGAATAGTTCTATTTCTTCTCTTTGAAATAGCATTTTGTTCTGCGGTTCACAGAGTATACAATTGTCTCTTTATTCCATGCTCCTCACAAAAAGTGTTAAACTCAGTAGAAGTAAACTCACCGCCTCTATCTAACCTCAAACATTTCAGCTTCAATCCTATTTTAGTCTCAACCATAGCTTTGAAAATATTGAATTTGTGAAAGGATTAAGACTTATCTTTAAAAAATGTAACCCATTGTTATGCCCTGCATACCCTTCCCTTCATTTTTGTGTGCAAAATGTTGGGTCCCCCTTTTTATTTTCTTCTTTTTTTTCCCTTTCCTATTTTCCCTTGCTTTCTTTTTGTTTCTTTGGCTTGGTTCCTTATTTCTACCAGCCTCTTCTAGTCCCACCCGGTCTTGGTTTCCCTTTTGTGTTCGTTGTTTCTTCTGGGATCTGTTTCTTGAAGTGTCATCCCCAAGCAGGTGACTCGGGATCTTTTGTGCTTAGCAATTGTTTTCTTATCTTCAAAAGAGGGATGACCATTAGGTGTTTGTAGGTCCATATCCCAGCTACCAACATGTCTCTTGAAGTTACTTTTGATAATTAATGCACTTTCCTAGGCATTACTTAAGGTGTTTTACCTTGTCATTTTTACACTTACCGCAAACAAGTTACCTTCTGGCAAACTTTTCTGAAGAGCGAAGCAATTTTTTTTCTGAGCAAAACATTTGGGCTAGAAGGTGCAGAGGTGTGTTTGTAAAGTTTGGTGGAGTGTTTAGGTGATAGAGTGAAGAAATTTTAGGTCCTTCCATTTGACATTTTGCGATTCAGGTAGGCCCTTGGGATTTTTCTTTGGTTTCCTTTCTATTTTCTTCCCGCTTTGTTGTGTTTCTTCTGTGTCTTGTTTTTCTGTGTGCTTCCTACTCTTTTTTTTGCGTAGCTGGTCCATTTTTCTTTTTTTCTTTCCACATTTTTTATTGGTCATTTTTCATCTATTTCTCTACTCCAGGGTTGTGTATATTGTTTGGCATGATGATATCCTAGATTTGGTGTGTCCTCTTCGCTTTGTAGTCATCCATCTCAGAAGGAAAGGCACCTGCCCTCCTAGGCTATAAATTCTTGTGAATATCATTTTCTTCCTACTAGAGAGTCTGTAAATCAGTCTAGTTTTGGTTGTGACTTGCATATTTTTGTATTTTATTTAAATATCTTGTGGGTGCTCTGTGTGGTAGAGTCTGTGGGATGTTCTCTGTGATTTTTGTTGGTGGATCTATAGGTTTTAGTGTGCAAGCTCTAGTAGCTCGCTATAAGTTTTTCCCTGTCTGTAAATTTTGTGAATTGGCAGCACGTTGTTCACCCTGTCCTTTCCTATAAACATGGTGTTTCTGTGATTGTTTATCTAGATGAGTGTTAGGGGATTTTCCCCTAAGCAACCCATTATCTTCCTCATTTTTTATAAGGTCTTAGACCATGTCCGTTCAATAACTAAGCTCACCACCCTGGTTGGTGATGCCTTGGATGACGAGGAGGTAGGTGTGTCAATTATAGAGGTCAGCTGGTTAGTAGGCCATTAATTTTCTCTCTCCTCCATCCTTTCCACCTTAATGTCAAAATTTGTTCCCATGAACAAATAATTAAAACCCATCCCAAATGGAATTCATGCCACTCGGTCCACAATAGTTGTCTGACTTTGTCATTACTCAGTAGAGTGGGAAGGTGCGTGTTGAAGTATGGTAGTAGGGTCACCTATTTTATTCCTGGTAGTCACTATCTTGTCAAGTTAGTGTCAAGCATGTTAATTAATATGTCTTTTTCTACCTCATGTGACCTCTTTTTGAGTTATCATTTTGGATCCTCAGTAAGACAGAAGTATTTTATATGTTAAAATTGTATAGAATTTTGGACATATGATCTCATTTAGGATGCCCTAATGATTCTCCATTTCAAGTGAAAAGGCGAAGATATTCTCAAGGCCTCCAGAATCTAGAATCTCTCAATGTTTATGTAATGACAGTGGTCTAGTTTGCAAATACAGGTTAAAGTAAGCAAGAAATGGCTTTAGGATCTTCACCTTCTGGGAGTCCAAAACTTCCAAGTGTCTTTGCAGACACCAGCAAGAAGAACAAGGTAGAAAAGACATTAGAAAATCTCCTGCCAACCCAGAAATATAATAATAATGGGACAATTCATGGGTCTTGAATTGAGTATGTGCTTAAAGAGATCAACACATATGTCAGCACACGGGCCAAATTGTAGGGCCTTATTCAAACAATCTATCAACTTTGATGCTACAATGACTCCATCTCAATTAACTTAGTGGCATCCGTAATCATTCAAACAGTTGGTTTTCCATGCTTAGCACAAGTGTCAAAGATAAATTTGCTCCTGGCTAGGGGTTATCACCCAAGAAGAATAGTTGTTGTGTTGGTTTCCCCTACTACCCTCTGATTCTCGGTGTCCATCGTCACATTGGACCATGACACCACTGCCAGAGGGTGGCATATCCCATAATTCATGGGAGTTATTTCTATCACCAAGGATAAGTCCCTCCAATAGTATGAGGATGTAGAAGACATGGCCCAGTGGCACCTCAACACATATTGGATGAAAAGTTCACGTCAGGACTACAAGAAGATGCAGACAGAGATTCCTCACTCTAACTTTAAGGAGCCCATCCAGGCGGGAATTATCTTCTTATGTAGGATCTTTAGGGATCCACCTGCCTGGGAATTCTCCCCATGGATGTATTATTTCTTATATGGTATGACCACCAACAAGGCTCACTTCAATTGGACTGATATCATTGCCAAACATGTAGACACCCAACTGAGGAGGGTTGACTTAGAGAAGAAGTTCTACATGACTTCCTACATCCTATGTCCACTTTCTCAGTAGTCTTAGGGGATCTAAGGTTTAACAAAGGTTGGTGTCTCAAAGAAGGACCTGGTCAGGTCTCTCCCTGGGACCACTTCCCCTAGATTCAGTTGGACCAGAGCTTCCCACATTTTTTCAAAGTCAATGATGCCTTCATCTTTCACGGGTTCAAGGTGATCACTGGTGATCGGGGATACATATTATCTCCATAGGCCATGAATTTGGTTGGTGCATGGGGATGATACTTAATCTAGTTTTCCTAGCACATGTACATTTAGGTATCTAGCTTCTCTAGAGAGCCCTTCCTATTACCCAAACATTGTGGGGATAGGGTAGCTTTGTTAGAGTTCTACAGGCATATTTTTGAGGCCCATGCCTTGGCTTTCATCAAGAAAGTTAGCATCCCAACATTCCCTTTCATTTGCGGGGAATACTCTTTCTCCCTAGCCACGGCCCGAGGAGCTAAAAATGAGCTAAGCAATCTTAACTTAGCCAAATATTCTTTCCTTCATAAGGATTATGATTCCCTTGGGTGACTGGCAAGGTTGATGCCAAAGGGGGTGAACCCCCATGTTTGGCACATAGAAGATTTTTGGGCTAACTACCAGGATGACTATGATGTCTAGAAGTGATACTATACCAAGATAACAAAAGGGATGATGGAACAGCTCAAGCTCAGGACATTCCCATAGACTTTTTTAGTCATCAAGCCCCTAGAGGACCCTGAGTATAAAGAGATAGATGTAGATAAGATGGACCTCCCTCTGGTGGATTGGGATACACCAGACATTTTAGATGTTGAGGCCATCTTGAGAGTAGTAATTAAGCACAGTCACTCATATTTTGAGAAGGTCTTCCCAAAGAGTATCCATTCAGACAAGAATTGTTCGAGAGCTTCAAGTTCTCGAGCCTTGAAGCAATCCAAAGCCCACGGAAAGAAGAAACTTGGCACCCCACCTCAAGCCTCAGATCCCATTTTGGTCCCCTTGATGGAGCAGTTGGGTGAGAATTTGGAGCACTCCAAGAAATTAATGGATGTAGCAAAATCCAGAGTGACTTTTGGTCTTGGAACTAGCCCGGTAGGCTCCTATCCCCCACTAGGAGATTCTCCATCCTTGGCTATTTTATTAAGTGCAACATGTGAATCAAAAATTGCCATAATAGTGGTAGCTACAGAGCCCAAAGTGCCACTTAAAAGGAGAAAGAAACAAAAGGCAATTCGGTCCCTATAGAGAAAGAATTTGGGCCTAGAACCTGAAGATGTACCGGAGGTTGAGGTGCTTTCTTCCTCCTTTGAGAAAGAGGATCACCCAGCGAGTCCCCCAGAGATAGCGTAGATCAATGTTGACAACTTCTTCCCACTGGGAGATCTTAGAGAATTATAGTGTATGGTTGACTATGCCATAGAAGAGACAAAGGGAAAAGAAGTTGAAGTCCCCATACTTGATTCAACAAGGCCAGAAGATGTGGCAGCCCACAAAGAAGGTGAGCCCAGGATTAATGCAGTCGAAGGTGAAAAGGAAGTGACACAAGAACAAAGGAATGACCTGGTCATAGAATAAGTATTAGATGGAGAGGAAACCAGACCTTTAGGAGAAATGGTAACCTTTGAAGTTTCCCTCTTCGACTTAACTAGTAATCAAGGTTTTCTCACACCACCAGATATGGCGGCAGACAAATTTCCAGCCATTTTTTAGTAGGTAGATCTCAATGAGCTGCCTCTCCCTCCTCCACCACCTAGTCCACCAAAGAACACCATTCTGGAGGGTGATGGGGAGGGAGATAAATAACACATAGACAAGGACCCCACCAATACAATTGACAATATGTCAGGGGATGAACTTGAATTGAACCCTGAGTAAACTTCAAGCTTGGGGATGATGATGACAGGCGGGCCATCTGCCCCGTCGTAGTGGTTAGTGGAAGCCCAGAAAAGGAAATCCCCAACTACTATCATGGCCCCACTATCACTTTCTAAGATGTTGGCTAAAGGCCTAATTCCTAAGAATCCTAAGAAGGATCGTACCCTTCATAGAACTAGAAGGTCCCCATATGGTAACATTGTGGCGACAGTCGCTGCCCCTCCAGCAGGAAAAGAGGATTCTGAGGTAGCTTCTGAAGAATATGTGATCATGGAGGTGTCTATGGGAAAAATAACTCAACAGGGGGAACTAGACCTCTTAAGTGAATTGGGTTAGGCTATTCAGGCCCGATATGAGAAGTAGTCTCATAAGACCCAAGAGCTAAAAGCATCTAATGCCAAGCTTTCAGGACTCTTGGAAGAATTGGTGCACCCCCTCACCTCCAAAGCACCCAAACCCTCAGTCCCTAGGACACCACTACCATAGAGTAATTTTGATACTCTTAAAATCATGAAGAAGGTGTTAGCAGTAGATGAGTGGATCACTCATCAGGTGGGGGAGATAAGAAGTTTATTGTCTGAGTCTCTCCCAGAGTTTTTTTGGGTGAATGATTTAGCGAAGCAGATAGAGGCCACCCTTCCCTAGTGGTAGGGAGAGATTGAGAAATATGAATATTGGATAGATACCTCATCAGAGGTTATGGATCTTGGGGAACATGAGTTAATAAACATTGGCATTCTAGGGGATGAATCATATGGGTTCCTCCGGACTCAATACTCCAGACTTGCATTCAAAGTTAAAACTGGCAAGCAACTAGTATGAGTGTTGGAAGAATAATTACAGGTGGTCCAAACTCCTTTGGATTAGTATGCTTCCCTTACCCATGAAATTACATCGGCTGATCCTCTCAACCGTGGGACTTACACTCTTTTTTATTCTGTAATTTGTAATTTTTATGAAGTAGTCGAGGCTCAATTCTGACCCAAGGGAAATTTTAATGGCACCACCATGGTGGAACTCTCCCAAGTTTTTCTTAAATCCCATGATGTAGCCAAGGTGGCTGTAGAGTTAAACGATAAGGCTAAAAGTGTCGACCTCCATTTTGAGGGATTTGTGGATCGTCATGATTGTTTGAAGGATATAGAGGAAGATGGCATCCTCCAAATTCTGGAGGCATATGAAAAATTCAAAATCCACTATGATATCCTAGACTCTGGGGATCCTTCAACAAAATTTTCCTACACTATTCATTCTTTATTCTTTGAGCGTAAGCTCCCAGACCCCGAGTTCCCAATTTTTGTATTCTTTGTAGTGATGAGTGTTGACAACTCCCTTGAGCTAACCAATCACTATCTACAACATGTTTCTAGGTCTATGGTTTTCCTTCTTGGCATGACTAGTCACTATTAATCCATTGGTTCACTGCAGATGTCTCCTAGACCCCAAGGCGATGTTCTAGCATTTACTCAATGGCATACTTCTACTCTCCCAAGTCACCAAAGTACAGAAGAACATTAAAGAGGGCATATGGACCAGGTCGCTTAAGGAAGATCCATCATGTCTGAAAGTAAAAGGACACTCTTTCCAATGGCATTTTTCCTAGGGCTCTCTCATTTCTTTATTCTCTTCTCTTCTCAGATGATTGTATTATATTAGGAAATTTTGACAGTGCAGGTAGTACCGGCTATAAATAATGTAATATAATGTAAATAGCTAGCCTAGGGTTAGTCCCTTAGATAGTGATAACTTTCTATAAATACAAGGTTTGATGCTATTTTGAAGGGTCAAAAAATTGATAATTTAGTTTTCCATGAGTAACACAAGCTTTCAATCTTTTAGCAATCTAGTTTTCTCATAAGTTTAGAGTATATTAATGCTCCCTTGGAGTCGCTAGTGTAACTACCAGTGAAGATGGATTCAAATTTAATGAAAGAATGAGGAACACCATTTAGCTCTGAGCTCTATGTTATTTCTGACCCCGGAGTTAGTGAAATACTTCTCATGTCGTATGCTTTCTTATGTCCTTTGTTCTAGTTCTGTAATGATTCAATGAAATACTTTCCTTTTCTACTGATATATGTCTGATTGAAGGTTTTATGTATATCTAGTATCCTTTTTTTATTTTATCTAGAAATTTTTTGATGTTAATAGAATATATGTCATGGATATAGTTAGAGATCTATACTAACCATGTCCTATCTTTTTCTATTTCTTTGCCAGATATTAAATTATACTTGCAAGAAACCCATTATCCCCAAAGTCTCAGAGGTCTATGAGTCAAAACTTGCTATCCTCTCAAAACAAATATTCACTTGTCCACTAAGCTAATCCCGCACCATCCTGACCCGATAACCAAGTGCTTGAAGGCTAGGAGAGAAAGATCTCCCGCATGCCTCTTCGGGAAAAGTTGGCCGATACTCCGGTATTCGGTGACAGCTCATCTATTGATGGCGAGGCCGTCACAAAGTCCCATCAACACCCGCATCATTCTAGAATAAAAATCAATGAATAGAGTGAAATACTTTTCCTCATAATAGCTTATTGTTCTTGTAGGACCACATAAGTTAGTATGCACCAAATCTAGAATTCCAACTGAAGAATAATTCTAACTAAATTGGCATTCGTTACACATTGCATTAGCAGGCTTCATCAATTAAGGAAGATCTATAACTGCTCTTGTAGTAGTTATCTTCACAATGTTATCAAATTTCACATGACAAAGTCTCTTGTTCCACAAACAACTATCATCAATCTTAGCAATTAGGCATCTACTCTCAAAAAAATTCAAATGAAATACATTACCTTTAGTCTTTCTCCCTGAGGCAATATCAATTCTAGAGCTTAAAATAATCTTTCACATTCAATCCTTGAATTGTAAGTTGTAAACTTTATCACCTAGCTACCCAACACTCAAAATATTTTATTTCAAACCTTCAACATATAGAACATCATTAGTGTTATTATTATCATCAAGAGTAATAGAACATTTCCCTTTAATTAGATAAGGAGTATCATCACCAAATCTGACAACACCATTACACCTTTCCAATTTCATAAATTATTTTTTTCTCTGGTCATGTGATGTGAGCATCCACTATCAATAACATGTTCATCATTTTTATCCACATGAAAAACTAAGTCTTTCTCTTCATTCACAAAACTAGTATCTTCATCTTTGATAGCAATAATCACAATCTCATCTTCACTCTTTTCATATTCATCATTAGTCACACCTTCATTAGCAGCATAATAACACTTCTTCTGATATTTAGACTTGAATTTATTAGGTTTGTACTTAGGTTTTGTATTAGGACGTCTTAAAGCAATATAACAAATCTTATTACATGCAAATAATTACAAAGGATACTTTCTTTAATACTTGTCAGATCCCTTAGGCAGTCTATTTTCAATTAGGGCTTCATGGTCATCAACTTTTCTTTCTTCTTATTCTTCAATATTTTCCCATTCCGTAGGATATATAGATACATATTTAGATGAAATTTCTCCAAAATCCTAACTTTTCTTATCCTTAGAAATAGTATCTTTATATGCAGTTTCAAATTTAGGAAGACTGTCTCCAAATTCTCTCATTTCAAAAGTAGATAGCTTACCAATCAGTGTATCTCTTGTCACAGGTGTCACAAATTTGATTTCTTCAATAGTAGAAACTTTGGGATTGTAAACAGGAGGCGAGGATCTCAGAATCTTGGAAACAATTTCTTCTTCATCCAAGGTTCCACCAGCACATATGATTGCACAAAAAGGTTCAGTGATCTTATTCTCATATGTATCAGTGTCATCATATTCTCTTATCTTTAATGACTCATATTTTCCTTTCATACTTTGCAACTTAGCTTTCTTCACAACTGTGTCTCCTTCATGTAATGTCTCCAACTTTTTCCATACTTGATGTGTAGTCTCTAATCCCATAACATTTGTATATTCTGTATTTGATAGGGAACTCAACAAGTCTTCTTTTTCTCTCACATTGTACTTAAATTCTTTCTTCTCATCAGGAGTCATAGTAGAATGATCTTCAGGATGATTGTAGCTTTTATTTCTAGTATCTCATTGTTATTCACTAATACATCTAAAATGTGTAATCATCCAGTTCTTCCATATAGCAGAGTTTGTTCCATGAAATCTCGTACTTTCTTTGTATAAGTTTGACATGCTAGATCTCCTCAAGAAGGTAACCTTCAAAAAGAGGACACTATCTCTGATACCCATTATTATAATTAATGTAGCACACACAACTAAGAGATGGGGGTGAATCAGTTGTGTCCAAAAAATCAAGAGCTTTAACCAAATTACCAACTTAATATCATATCAGAATGATAAATATGAACGCAGGAACATAACATAGTAAGAAACACATAACACCAAAAAATTTGTATTGGAAACCCTATTAGGTGAAAAACCATGGTGGAGATCAAACCACAAGATGAATGTACTATGTTAAAATCACTATACCATGTTAGGAGTTTTACAAAGGGTAATGCACATGTATTTAGCCACACTGCCTAGAGCTCACTGCTCAAATAAAACAAGGGCTTCAACCCAAAGGAAGGCTCACTTCCTTATACAAATCTCTGATCTCAAAACATAAAGGACATATTGTCTAAGCTCGTGATCTAACAAACAACATCTCTTATATGGAAAAATAGTTCCAATGAAGTACATCAAGTTTGAACCTCAATTGTAGATTCCACTCATACCTCTTCTCTCATCATCCAGACATCTCTCTCACACACTTACTATTTTTTGCAATCACAAATGATTACACCTATTTATATACATTACATCAATTCATTTCAAGTAGGTTTAGTAGGGGCCTAATTACAAAAATTAATTCAATACAACTCAATACTCAATGTGATCCATCAAATTTAGGCTAAGACATAGAAATGATCTGTAACTACATCCTTGAATATGCTCTAGATCCATAAATCATGCCAAGATCCTTTGCAACATTCTATGCCACCAAGTCAACCAAGAAAAAAAATAACATCAACATGCCACATTAAAATATTTAATTATGATCACATAATCCGACACAATCCAGAAACATAGATAGGACATGATCAAGAAACGTCATCAAGAAACATGAAATACCATGACATCAACATAAACAATTGTCTCATAAATCATACTCATATGTACATTGTTCATCAAGAATACTAATCAACAACCACTGTCATAAAATAAAAATATCTTGCCAATATCCAAATCATGAACCACTCGAGATAAGGACACACATCAATGTCTTGAACTCACCACTAGGTTGGCAACAAATAATATTTCACAATTGATCCACACTCATCCAATAAATGAAACAATGTCACTGACTAAACAACCAAAATACCACACTCTAATAAATCCTTCACATCTCACTCAAATCATCAAGTGAACCTCTGTAAGTTTACATAGATACACTAAAGACATCCATGAAACTTTTTGTACCTTCATAGTGTTAGACCCATTCAAACAAATTCATGGTTCCATACCTTTTTCTCCGGTCTCTGCAAATTTTATTAAGTCACTAGCCTAAATCCCTAAAACCCTTGGTTAAAATTTATAAAAAATCTTGCTTAAATCCTAAACCTCACGAGCTGTTATAAAATGAAGTTAATTTTTAGTAACTTAAGTTGCTTACATCATGTCTTTTAAGTTGTCATCAAAGGGGTCGTGTTATTACCTAAAGTATTTTCCTAGCGGGGATTTAAATATTTCCTAAGTTTTCATCCCCAAAAATACTTACCCTTTTTATTTGTCGTGCAACTTAATTTTGGTCCAACGGACAGCGTAAAGGCTTAACCTCAAGACGCAACCAATCTACCCATCAAGCCATTAAGCCTAAGTGCCACGTGTATTTGGCGGTTCTGACATATGTTAAAGGTTGTGATTAAAGTACTGACAAGTTTTGATTTAATCCAACGATTGGCTTAAAGACTTGAAGCTGAGATGAATGTGATCTAGCCTTTAAGCCATTAAGCCTGAACGATGTGTGGTGGTTGGTGGGACTAGGTTAGCACTAAAGAAAGTTTAAGGATCTATCAGATTCTTTTTTATCATATGGTTGGTGTGATTCCTTAATCAAAAGAGGATCAAGATCTATCAATTAATCCATTAAGCCTATAGAACATGTGTCCCAATGGGTCCGACTAAATTCAAAAGGAATAAATTAAAAGGAAAGCAACTTAAAGGTAATCTAACAGTCAGCTTAAAGGCTTAGAGATGAGATGATTGAGATTTAAATATTAAGCCATTGCGCCTGAACGACATCTAGAAGTTGTGACATCATGATCCTAGGGTCACTAAGGCAGTTAAAAGGGAAACATGTTGCAGAAGATCTAACGGCCGGCTTAAAGGCTTAGTGATGAGATGTGCATGATATAACCTTTAATCCATTAAGCCTGAATGACATGTGGCAAATGGAAGGCCTTGCACAGTAGTGAAGAAGAGATTAAAGTGATGAAACTTGAAGTTGATCTGATAGTCCGCTTAAGGGCTTGATGCAAAGATGCGGTTGATCTAGTGTTTAATCCATTGCAACATGGTACCACGTGGTTGTCTCAGGAAACATAAATAAGATTTTGACCATTTCTTTTGCTACTATCCTGGGTAACTTAAGATGAAGATCAATAGTCCTATTTTAAATTTGACCTAAAGATATGTCGTGATCGTTGATACCAGATATCACGCCACCCATGATAGTGGCAATTCAAAATCAAATATTTAAATATTTGGTTCAAGGTGTCAGAATCGCGATGTTGCTTTCTAGGTGAAAAAGGTGGTGAGTTGGTTGATCTAGTCTCATGGGTCATATCTACAGACATGTGTGATGACATTAATGTGCAGATTTGCAGACTTCAGAGGAATTTATGAGGAGAAGTGATGAGTGAGGTTTTCTAATAGAATTAGCATTATTGGATAACCTCGGACTAGTTTTCTATCCTTTCTTACATAAGAATGTAGTTTTTGTTTTGAATTCCATCAGGGATTCGTGGCTTGTTGACAATGCCTATTTAGTTTGAAGTATGGGGGGAGATTTCAGTGTGATGCTCCCAGATAGTTACTGATTTTTTAGATCAGAGATTTTGGTGATCTTTTGAAGAAAGATCAATTAGTGGAAAGAAGAGCTTCAACAAATCAAAGTGGTGAAGAAGGACATGGTGTCAGGTAGAATCAACTTTAGATCTAGCCTTCTTCTATATATCCTTTTCTTTTCTATGTTGTAACAATTCCATAATTTTTGGCTTCTAAAGTCTGAATCCAAGGTTTTGGTTCCAGGGATATGGCATATTCATGTTAGACTGTAATTCATGATAAGATAGATAGTTCTTTGATCTTTTGCAAGTTATTAAATGGTGTAATCATTTGTTCATATTGTTATAGATTTTTGACTCATTATAATTAATATAGTTATCTCAGTTTCAATTCTCTCCTTGGTGTTCATTGTATGAGTTTTGGATTTTCTAATTCATTACATAGAGTTATCTGTGTATATGTTCTATTCCATAGTTTTGATCTAAGATCAAATCAAATACACTTTGGATATGACATAGATTCATTTGGTGTAATTACATGAGGATCTTATAAGTAATTGTATGATCTAAGATATTTTTGTTTATGGTTATGATTCTTTGCCAATAGGTTGTCTTCTGTTTCATTTCTTGCATTGAAGGATTGCCCAATGGATAAGGCACTGATCAAGAGCTAGTTTACTCTTTGTTGACACATGTCTGATCAGTTTGGTTATGTTCTACCTTTTAAACATCAAAACCATAATCAAGTCCCTATTATTTGTGGTTTTTTTTTTGTCCCATATGGTAATTGAGAGTTAATGAATGTCTAGTTAGCATTTAGCACTTTCTTATCATAGATTTGTTGTCTAAATCTAGAGTTAGTAAGGAGTTTTCAAAGTTATATCAATCTGGATTAGGTGCACCCACTTTGGTTTAACAGAAAAAAAAGTGCAGAGGGAAGTCTTGTCTCTATAGTTGGTCCAGTTGTCTTACTAAGCTTCCATACTTGGAGCTAACCACTCCTCACATCAGACTCAATGCATACTGGTAGCTTTAAGTAGCATAAAAAATTTCTAACACCAACAAAATGGTGACTCTGTTGGGGACTAGAGTGTAGTATAGTGTCCTAGTTGACCAGTAAGTTGACCATTGGAAGTATAGAGTTACCTTGTTGTTATCCTTTGTCCTATGAATTTCCTTTCTATCACATTCATTCTGGTAGGTGTTGTATTTTTCCAACTTGTTGGGTGGTGACTCTGAGAATTCTCTGCAGCAGTGCTGAGTAATGTATTTCATTTTATACACACTTTCTTGATATGAGTTATAGGAACACTAGAGCTTGGGTGAAGAGACATCCCAAATATAATATGGAGGATGAGATTCCAACTACCTATAAGGCTAATCATCAAAGGAAAGGAAGGAAAAGTATAAATGTCCTCAAAATGAGAGACAAGTGGAGAACACAAGAATAGAAGAACCAATCTAGCATAGCTATGAAGGCAATGCATCAGAGTATGAAGAAGTTTCTGATTTGGGATTGGGTGCTTATGAATATTTTAATTCTCCTAGTGAGAAGGAGATTGCAGAATCTGATACTACTCTCCCTGATTTTGATAGTGTGGTGGTAGAGATTTCTGAATTGGATAGGATAATCTAGGAATACATTGTCATTAGATAAAGAAGAGAAAAAGAAAAGGAAGATAAGATCAGACATGACCAAGTTTTTCTTAAGAAAAGATGTGTAAATTGTTGAGTTTGGAGGTGTTGAACCATGTTGAAGAACCTGAACAAGTTGAAGAGGAACTTTTCATCCAACAAGTCCTTACTACTCAAGAACCTAATAATAAAGATAAGAAAAAGGTGATGGACATTCAAATAGATGAACATATGAATCCCAAAGTTCCATTAGATCAAATCTCCAAGTTGGATACTAATCTAGAAAGGGATAGAATAGAGAAAGACATCATATCTAAAGAGCTTGAAAAGGCCAAGTTGGAGGTTGTTGCTCTAGAAATGAAGGTAGATTTTATCATACATACTTCTAGGCCTGTTGGTGTTGAAGCAGCTACAACATCACATGCTAATGCATCTACTTCTCAAAATGAAAACCCTTTTCCAAGGAGACCAACTCATGTAGAAAGGTACAAACCATTCTCTTTCATTGATATTCCTGGTTATCCAAATGTAGTTACAAATGAAATCATAGATAAACTTCCCAAGTTTGTTGGGAATAATGTTATTAATTGTGAAGAACATTTGAAAGATTTTATTGATATGATGGATGACTATGAGATCATGCATGAGGATGTATTAATGATTCTATTTGTGCAATCTCTAGTTGAGGATTCTAGGGAATGGTTTAAGGGTTTGTCTTTTAGCTCTATAGGGTCTATGGATGAGTTAAAGAGTTGTTTTAAGGAGAAATATGGTGATAAGACAAATGAAGTTTTTATTCTAAATGAGTTCAATAACATCAAGAAACATAAAAATGATGATGTTGTTGAATTTAATACAAGATTTAAAAAATCCATGCATAAACTTTTCCAAGTTTTAAGGCTTGATGATAAGGTTTGTCTTGCCACTTATTTGAATGCCTTTGATTCAAAAATGGGTTACCTACTTAGAGATAAGTATCCTAGGACTCTTATAGATTCCTATAAGGTAGTAGTGAATATTGAGACAAATAGGAGAGTGTCAGGGAATTTGGGTAGAAGAGAAGATTGGTATCCTACTAGGAAAGAATCAGATAGGCCTTTTGCTGCTAAGCCTAAAGATGAGGTAAATATGAAACAAATTTTAAGTGCCATTAAAGATTTGAATCCTGCAAAAAACAAGATTGTTAGGGATTCAAATAATGATAGTAGGCCTATCATCAATAATTTTAATAGGCAGCCAAGAATGTAGAACTATCTGTATACTACCCAATGGAAAGATGGGAAGCATATTCTCCCACAAAGAAAAGACAAGCCTCATGGTAACACTCCTGATCCTTTACAAATAAATTCTATCAATGCATGTGATGATGTCTCATGGTGCATGAATTGTCAATCCCCACACAGCCCTGATTATTGTGCAATTTCTTTAAATATATATACAAGAGAGGCACAACAAGAAAGAGAAGAAGAAGATGAACTATATGATGAAATTGGTTGTGCAATTACTTCTTCACTTTTGAAGAGTGAAGAAGTATATGATGAGGAAAATGAATGCCAATACTTGTTTTCATTTGATGAAGGAGAAGAAATAATTGATGACATAAGGTGCAATGGTACGAGGGGTAATGAGCCATTTGCAGTAAGAAGACCCTTAGATGAAGAAATTGCGCAAATTACTACAAATATGGTTACTCAATAAAGGAGTAACTAAAATTTGAGAAGCTAAACAATGGGAAATGCTGATGGAAGACCCTCTGGTATTTTTGTTAGACAAGAAGGAACAAACACTGAGCAAGCACTAGGAAAAGAAAAGCTTGTTGAAGGTATCAAGAGAACAAGGGTCAGGAAAGGAGATAAGCCTAATAATCCAATTGTTTTCCACAAGGTAAAATTAAAGACACCAAAGATAAGTGCTCCATCTTTTCAGGGGGATAGAAAAAGGATTGAGCCAAGCCTTGATACTCAATTTGAATATGGGAATGTTGTTACTTTGAAGCAAGGCAATTCTGATTTGAAATATACTCTAGTTGACATGGGGTAATTTTTTGTCACAAATAACAGTCAAAGTTGCACTCTTGGAGATGATGAGGATTGAGGAAAATAAATAAAAAACCTTAACATGGGTGAATAACATCACTTATAAAAGAATGCAGGAGTAGGAAGAGGTTGAGAAAATGGGAAAGTCAAAGAATAAATCTGATAACAAAGTGAAAGAATCAAAGTTGATTTTCTCAAAAATCCCCTAGGTTTTCTTAAGTACAAATCATGTGAGCACTCCTTTAGGAGCTGTAGAACAATTTTTATTGAATTTAGTTATAAATGGTAAGAGGCCAAAGAATTGTATGATAGATTCTGGAGCATCAAATATTGTCATGCCGATAGAAATAATGAAGTCATTAGGACTGCAGGGTGATTCTCCTCATGGGAGATGTCAAGAAATGGACTCTAGAGAAATACGTGTCATAGGTACCATCAAGGCTCTGCCTTATAGACTAGTTGCATGCCCAGAGAAGATGCTAACAAATTAACAATCAGTGTCTTAGTATTGGATATTCTTCCTTAGTATGTAATTATCCTATCAAGGAAGTGGAATGCCTCAATGGGAGGGAGTATTCAATGTGATCTCTCATTTGCAACCTTTGATATTACTGGTCAAAGTGTCAAGGTATCCAGAGAAACAAGAAATCCTCACATGATTGAGGAAAGTGATGATAATAATATGAAATATTTCTTGGATACTGACATTGGATCTTTCCAAGTCCAAGATGGGAAGGTTGGGTTATAAAATCAGCATGTGTTATTTATTGAAGAAAAAGATAATCTGGAAGACAACAATGACTTGTGGAAAATGTACTTTGATGGTGCAAGCTCGAAGGAAGGAGCAGGTGCAGGAGTTCTGTTAATAACTCCTAGTGGTAAGACCTACAAGTTCTCATTCACTTTGTTGTTCACATGTAATAATAATATTGCAGAGTATGAGGCCTTTTTGATTGGACTAAGATTGGCTTCAAGACACAATATAAAGAATCTCAGGGTAAGTGGAGACTCTGAATTGGTAATCTCTCAAATAAGATGTAAATATGCTTCAAAAACTCAGAGACTAAAGCAATATAGGAATGTTGTATAGGATGAAATAGAAAATTTTGATGCTTTGGCATTGACTAGATGGATAGGAATCAAAACAAAATGGAAGAATTGTTGAACATTGGTTTACAGCCAGAAGATTTTACTTTTTTAGGAATCTCTAAGATTGAAGTTCAATCCAGGCCTTATATCCCAGATAATATTGAAAGATGACAAGTTTTTGAAGATGATTTAATTATTCTGATATTTTTGTATAGTGAATTAGATTTTGGAAACAAAGAAATGGACTTCAGTTGGTATGTAGAGACTGTGTATGGTAAGGATATTGTTTTTGGAAAGGAGGTCCTGCAGCTGAAGTCAAACAGAGCTATCAAAGGATTGGTTGTGCTTGAGAAAGATTTTGACAATAAGGACAAGTCCTATTCTGCAAGGACTATGAACAAGCCTGAGGACTTGGAGGAAGTGAATTTGGGCAAAGATGAATCTCCTAAGAAGGTATACAGTGGTAAAAAGTTGTCCTTACAACTCAAAGAGTTGTTTGTTAACCTTCTCAATAAATATAAACATGTCTTTTCATGGTCTTATGATGACTTAAAGGCATACAAAGAGGATCTTTTCCAACATGAGATCCCTTTAAAGGAAAGTACAAAACCTTTCAGATGGAATTTAAGACCTATCAATCCCACCCTAGCACCCAAGATGCAAGAAGAATTGAAGAAGATGAGGGATGATGGAATAATCAAAACAATAAGACATTCAACATGGGTATCAAATTTGGTACCAGTAAGAAAGAAAATTGGTGATATTAGACTTTGTGTAGACTTCACTAACTTGAACATCAATTCATTAAAGGATAACTATGGGTTTCCTAACATTGAAGCTATGTTATAGAGAGTCACTGGATCAGAGCTGATGTCTATGTTGGATAGATTTTCAGGGTACAATCAGGTCATGGTCAAGGAATCAAAGCAGTTCAAGACTACATTCACCACACCATGGGGCACTTATGTGTATGAAAGAATGTCTTTTGGCTTGACAAATGCTAGAGAAACATTTCAAAGAGTCATGGATGTGGAATTTGCAGACTTTATAAATGATTTTCTAGCAGTATACCAAGATGACCTTACTGCCTATTCAGCAAAAGAGGAACAACATTGTGGTCATCTTGAGAGAATATTTATAAGAGAATTGGAATATGGGCTCTCTTTTAACCCAAAGAAGTGTGTATTTGGGGTGATAGAGAGAAAGCTTTTGGGGAACATTGTGTCTAGAGATGGAGTAAGAATTGACCCTGAAAGGATAGATGTAATTGACAAGATCCCTCAGCCTAAGAATATCAAGGGCATTCAATCCTTATTTGGACAGGTAAACTTCTTGAGAAGATTTATTACTAACTTTACTGAAACCAATACTCCAATCTCAAGGATGATGAAGAAAGGAGCCAAGGTAGAATGGGATCAAGAAGCATGCAAGGATTTTTTAGGTATCAAGATGGCTATCAAGGATGCTCTAGTCCTAAGAACACTAGATTATGGTAAGCCTTTGAAAATCTTCTCCTTTTCTTCATATAATATTGTTGCTGCAATATTATTACAAAAGAATTCTAAGGGCTTTGAACAGCCCATTTATTTTTTCAGTAAGTCCTTGCAAGCAGCAGAAATTAAATATGACATCATGGAAAAACAAGTGTATGCTTTAGTCAAAGTTGTTAAATCTTTTAGGTGTTGTTTGGTAGGAGAAACTATAATTTCTTATGTGCCTAGTGTTGTGAAAGATATTTTAGTACAACAGGAAGTGTCAGGGAGTAGATGTAGATGGATAAACAAGATTCAAGAATTTAACATTGATATCCATATTACAAAATTTGTTAGAGGCATGGGACTTTAAAAACTCATGGATCAAAGCAATTTAGATGCCAATAACATCAATATGTTGGAGGAGGACTAAAGGCCCTATATTTGTGATATGGATTGTTGTGACTGGTATAAGGATATTGTTGGATATCTGTAGAAAATGGTTTTTTCCCCTAACATGGATGAAAATAGGAAAAGGATAGTTAAGTTGCATTTTGTTAAGTATGCAATAATTCAAGGACATTTATGGTGGAGGAGAAATGATGGAGTATTGCTCAAATGTGTGGATTTTGAAAAATCTAAGAGCTTGATAGAAAAAATGCATGATGGTGCATGTGGAAGCCATTACATGGGTAAGACTACTACACAAAAAATTATTAGATCTGGTTTTTGGTGGCCAACTATCTTCAAAGATGCCCATAGTTATGTTAAGAAATGTGACACCTGCCAAAGATTTGCAGGTACGCTCAAGTTTGGGGGAAATTTGCCTTTGAAGCCTGTTATAGTGGAAGCACCTTTTTAGAAATGGGGAATGAACTTCATTGGTGAGATTTCAAACAAGTCAAGTGGAGTTCATTCATGGATTTTAGTAGCAACTGACTATTTTACTAAGTTAGTTGAAGCAATCCCCACTATAAAATCTACTAGTAAGACTGTGATTGATTTCATGCTGCAGAATGTCTTGACTAGATCGGATGTCCAGAGAGTATTGTGGTGGATAATGAAATGTGCTTTAGATCAGAGAGTTTAGTGCTTTCTGCCAACAGTATGGGATCCAAATATCTTACAAATCCCCATATCATCCACAAGGGAATGGCCAAGTTTAATCCAGTAATTAAAGTTTGATCAAAATTCTTAAGAGGATGTTGGATAAGAAAAAGAAAGCCTGGGATTTAAAATTGTAGTTAGCACTGTGGGATGATAGAGTAATAGTCAAGAAATATATTGGTTGTGCACATTTTGATTTGGTGTATGGTATTCATTCTAGGTTGCCTCAAAAAAATCTATTACTGATGTACAAATATGTCCAAGAGTATGATGAAGAGATGGATGATGATATGAGAATTAGAATGGATGATTTGATACTACTAGATGAATCAAGAAGGGATGCACATGACAAGAATGTTCAGCTGCAGTTGCAGTATAAGAATTTGTTTAACAAAAGAACAACTGTCAGAAGTTTTGAAGTTGATGACTTGGTCCTGATGTGGAATGCCAAACTTGAAGATAAAGACAAACATGGTAAGTTAGATCCTATTTGGCTTGGACCATATATTACTGATAGTAAATGGGGTTCAAATTCTTATATTCTTAAAGATCTGGTTGAAAATGTTTTGGAATTTCTAGTTTATGGACAATTCTTAAAATTCTACTTCTCTTGAAGTCTCAAATCCATGAACAATAGGTTGTAAATAGGTCTGTGTAGTTTTAGGGTGTGTTTTAGGTTAGTTTCTTTCCAGTAGGTGGTCTTCTTATCCCAAAAATTATGAATCCTTGCTATGCCTGCAAGAGGCATGCATCCCTAGACAGAACCATTGTTAGACCCATTCAAAACATTTTATGGTTCCATACCTTTTCCTCCATTCTCTGCAAATTTTATTAAGTCTCTGGTCTAAAGCCGTGAAACCATTGGTTCAAATTTATGAAAAATATTGCTTAAACCCTAAACCTCATGAGTTGTTATAAAATGAAGTTATTTTTTAGTAACTTAAGTTTCTTATGTCATGTATTTTAAGTTGTCATCAAAGGGGCCATGCTATTCCCTAAAGTATTTTCCTAGCGGGGTTTTAAATATTTCCTAAGTTTTCATCCCCAAAAATACTTTACCCTTTTTATGTGTCATGCAACTTAATTTTGAGCCAATGGACAGTGTAAAGGCTTGACCTTAAGATGCATTCAATCTACCCATCAAGCCATTAAGCCCGAGAACAATGTGTATTTGGCGCATCCAAAATATGTTAAAGGTTGTGATTAAAGTACTGACAATTTCTAATTTAATCTGATGGTTGACTTAAAGACTTGAAGCTGAGATGAACGTGATCTAACCTTTAAGCCATTAAGCCTAAATGATGCGTGGCAATTGGTATGACTGGGTTAGCACTAAAGAAAGGTTAAGGATCTGTCAGATTCATTTTGATTGTGTGGTTGGTGTGATTGCTTAATCAAAAGATGATCAAGATCTATCAATCAAGCCATTAATCCTGTAGAACACGTGTCCCAGTGGGTCTGGCTGAATTCAAAAGGAATAAATTAAAAGGCAAGCAACTTAAAGTTAATCTAATGGTTGGCTTAAAGGCTTAGTGATGAGATGATCAATATTTAATGATTAAGACATCACGCCTGAATTACATATGGTAGTTGTGACATCATGATCCTAGGGTTGCTGAGGCAGTTAAAAGGGAAACAGGTTGCAGAAGATCTAATGGTTGGCTTAAAGGCTTAGTGATGAGATGTGCATGATCTACAATTTAATCTTTAAGCTTGAATGACACGTTGCACATGGCAGGCCCAGCACAACGGTGAAGAATAGATTAAAGTGATGCAACTTGAAGTTGATCTAATGGTCAGCTCAAAGGCTTGATGCGGAGATGCGGTTGATCTAGTGTTTAAGCCATTACGACATGGCTCCACGTGGCTGTCTCAGGAAACATAAATAACATTTTTATCATTTCTTTTTCTCTGATCCTGGGTAACTTAAGATGAAGATAAACGGTTCTCTTTTAAAGATGATCTAAAGATATGTCCTGATTGTTGATACCCAATATTGCACCACCCATGGCCATTGCAAGTCAGATTCAAATATTTTAATATTTTGTTCAGGGTTTCAGAATGGTGATGCTTCTTTCTAGGCGGAAAAGGTGGCAAGTTGGTTGATCTAGTCTCATGGGTCATGTCTATAGACCTAGGTGATGATGTTAAAGTGTAGATTTGTAGAGTTTAGAGGAATTTATGAGGAGAAGTGATGAGTGAGGTTTTCTAATAGAATTAGAATTCTTGGATAACCTCGGACTGGTTTTCTATCTTTTCTTATATAAGAATGTAGTTTATGTTCTGCATTCCATTGGGGTTTGGCGGCTTATTGACAATGCTTGTTTAATTTGAACCATGGAGGGAGATTTTGGTGTGATGGTGTCAGACAGTCAGTGATGTTTTAGATCAGAGATTTTGGTGATCTTTTGAAGAAAGATCAGTCAATGGGAAGAAGAGCTTTGACAAATTAGAATGGTGAAGAAGGACATGGTGTCAGATAGACTCGACTTTAGATCTAGCCTTCTTCTATATATCCTTTTCTTTTCTATGTTGTAAGGGTTCCATAATTTTTGGCTTCTAAAGTGTGAATCCAAGCTTTTAGTTCCAGGGATAAGGCGGATTCATGTTAGACTGTAATTCATGATAAGATAGATAGTTCTTTGATCTTTTTCAAGTTATTAAATGGTGTAATCATTTGGTCATATTGTTACATATTTTTGACTCAATATACTTAATATACTTATTTCAATTTCAATTCTCTCCTTGGTGTTCATTGTATGAGTTTTGGATTTTCTAATCCATTACATAGAGTTATTTGTGTATATGTTATATTCCATAGTTCTGATCTAAGATCAAATTAAATAGACTTTGGATATGACATAGATTCATTTGGTGTAATTACATAAGGATCTTATAAGTAAGTGTATGATCTGAGATATTTTTGTTTATGGCTATGAGTCTTTGCCAATAGGTTGTCTTCTATTTTAGTATTTGCATTGAAGGATTTCCCAATGGATAAGGTACTGATCAAGAGCTAGTTTACTCTTTGTTGACACATGTTTGATAGAGTTTGGTTATGTTCTACCTTTTGAACATTAAAACCATATTTAAGTGCCTATTATTTTTGGTTGTTGTTTGTTGTCCCGTATGGTAATTGAGAGTCAATGAATGTTGGGTTAGCATTTAGCACTTTCATATCACAGATCTGTTGTTTAAATTTAGAGTTAGTAAGGAGTTGTCAAAGTTATATCAATCTGGATTAGGTGCACCCACCTTGGTTTAACACAGCCAAAAGTGAAGAGGGTAGTCGTGTCCCTATAGTTGGTCTAGTTGTCTTACTGACCTTCCATACTTGGAGCTAATCACTCCTAACATCAGTCTCAAGGCATACTGGTAGCTTTAAGTAGCATAAAAATTTTCAAAACACCAACACACAACATCTGATATTTAGTATTGTATGTGTATCATAGAAATGATCTTACTAAACATCTCATGAAAATGGTCACCGATAGTAGGAATATATTGACATCAATGACAAAACATTAATTTTAGCACATATATGTATAATTTGAATAATATCTCAACAATCTTATCATAGTGGATAAGTAATTGAATATTACTATTTACTTTTATAAAATTAAATCTCTCAAGGAGAACCTAGGTCATTTTGAGAAGTTTCTTGAAAATGGTGTGTTTGCATCAAGGCTAGAAATATTGAAGGCAACCTAAGATAATTACTAATATTAGATAAGGAAGTTCTTGAAGTACCTTTTAGAATTATGAAGGATAGTAAATGATAATATATCTCTTCCTCATAATTCTCAAGGAAATCTATCCAATATTACTTAAGAACAGATTGGTATTTCCATACTGAGGGTGTCAATACACATAGTGGGATCAACACTTAATACTGACCCTTTGAATACTAGGGTTGTTCCCAACATCACTGTAAATAGAAACCCCTTGGGATATAGCTTGTGGAATACTGGTGTGAAGACTTTGGTCTATCCAAAGAGGTGGTGGTGAGGGAAAAATGAATAGTAGGTCCTTTTTCCCACTTAGGGGTAGTGGTAATCCACCTTCATCTCCTCCACCTCATAACCCTATTCTCAATGCCATAGTGCAAAATATGGGATACTTACAACAATATTTGGAAAACCTATTGACTATGACTAATCAGAGCTCTCCAACTCCCTATTATCATCACAACCCCTTGACCATGCAAGTGGTAATCACACCATTGTCACATGGGGTTGAGTCCCTAAATTTTGAAAGGTATAGTTGTGAAGGGGATTAACATCTCCACGTTAATTCTTTTGTTACTCAATGTAGTGATTATCATAATTTGGATTATGTACTACTAAAAATATTTTCTTAGTTGCTTAATAGAACTTATATGGAATGGTATGGTTCTCTTCGAGACCACTCTTTCAATAATTTTAATTAGTTGATGGATTTTTTCTCGCTCGATTTCATGCTAATATAGGAAACAAGGTTATTACTATGGATCTTGTCCACTGTAAATAAAATCTTAATGAGAACGTAACTGGTTTTATCTCAGTATATCATTCCATCTATATGAAATTCCCTTTTTTTTTCCCAATGGTGACCTCCGAAGGATGTTCATCAAAAACTTGCAGCCAGCACTAAGAGAGAATATTTCACTAAATATATATCCTAATTTCACTTGCCTTTGTAGTGCGCTGATAGATTGTGAACATACCATGGACTAGTTTAGGGATTCCTCCTAAAATTCCTTTGGGGGCATCTTCTTTTAGAGGAACTCAAAAGAATAAGTTTGTGTCTATGGAATGGCACTACCATATCCCTCTAAGAGGAACTACTTTTCAACAAAATCACAAAGGAGTATGACATTTTCTAGCTTGTCTAATACCTATACAATCATTTTGCAAACATTGTTGAAAGAAAACTTGGTGACCCTCCCAAAGATTTTTACCCTATCTCATAATCATCCCTATCCCTAATGGTTCAATGAATCAAATTTCTATTAGTACCATTATATTCCTAGTCATGGCACTAAAAACTGTGTGCATCTTTGACACCTAGTCCAAGACCATATAGATAGTAGTGTCATCAAGGTAAATGGAAGGAAATCAAAGGCTAAAATTTCATAGATAAAGTGAA
Organism: Thuja plicata; assembly: GCA_018584345.1. Classification (NCBI taxonomy): domain Eukaryota; kingdom Viridiplantae; phylum Streptophyta; class Pinopsida; order Cupressales; family Cupressaceae; genus Thuja; species Thuja plicata. The sequence goes on from MU225851.1 coordinate 1,646,856, forward strand.
TAGTAAACTAAATCTACACAAATCCTTTTCCACTACGTTCTTCAAAAATTATCATGGCACCTTCATCACCTCCTCCTGTACTAGGCGATAGTCTCTACGTTAACATGGTGACCATCAACTTAATTTTACATCTAGTATGGAGGGTTCCTGAGATAAATATGACTTTCACCCCTCTCGATGAGTCATAAAATGGAGAGTATTCTCTCCTTTATGTCCTGGAATTGATCAATGGGATATTTTTTAGGGCATCTTAGTTGACCCTATATGTTGGAATGATGTCATCACTGAGAAGGTCCTCTTTTTCAATGGCCTAAACCATGGGAAATATGACAAGCATGCTACCACCATTAGAACGTATGATGGGTTATCTCTTCCCCCTTTGTGCTCCACCACTTTGACAGTCCAGGTGGGACCCAAGGTGTTTTTTTCAACATTTTTGTGACTCTTGTGTCATACCTCTTTCAAGTCAAACTAGGTATCCTCTAGTTGACCTCCATGGGAGTCATCCCCTCAATCGTCCATAAATTCCTAAATTTTCCCCATGAGGGAATCATTTATATAGTTGAGGATATTGGATATTGCCATTTTGTGTCATATGGGGGATTATATCTTAATAATTTCTTGCCTACTATGGTAGGTCCCCTACATCCCTATTAGGATATAACATTTCTCTCTTATCAAAAGTACAAAGTTGGGGAACTTGATCTGAAATCTATAGTGTCTATTCCTTCTCCCCCCGCTCATCTCTCTTGTGAAGATCATCATGCTTCATCCTCTAATCCTTCTTTATTGGGGGATCAATACAAGTGTGTTCCCCATGGGAATCCTCCTCACTTTTTGTGGATCTCCCAGTCTCTAGCATTATCTTTTGTTCCTATATCTACACCTAGTGTGGATAAGAGAAAGACACTCATGATGCAAAATTCTAGAAGGTGTGGCCTCTTTTCCTCATTGGGATCATTGGGCCTTGTACCAAGTGATTCCAAGTGTTCATCTCTCCATCATAGGAGAAGCCACTAATCACCACCCTTTTTTATGTCCAACCATTCCCCACACTATTGAACATGTTGCATACCCAAGTGGTGTCTAGTGTGGTGATGTCCAACCCACTCACCCCTGCCCCTTGTCATGATCATCATGCTAGCTTTCTCAATGTCCTAAAGGCTTCTACAATGGATTAGAGGACTTCACCTACATCCTTTAAGGTTAAGTTTGAGCAAGGCCATGTCCCATAGTTTAGGAGTCACATGTCCACTCTAGGAGATCCTCTTTCTATTTTGGTCATTAAAATGGAGAAATATCTAGCTTCTTTTGAGTTTGTCGCTACCCATTTCACAAAGGTTGATGGGGCATCTTCTTCATCATCACCTCAACATGGGTCTTTGGCTATCTATAGGATTTCATTTTTGACTCATTAGAGGATATTCTAATATTGACGACGTCTTTACAAGATCCCTCTCACTCTCCTAAATAGAGTTATTAGATGAAAATGTCAAGGTTTCCTCATCATTGGCTTTACCTTCTAGTAAGGTACATGGGCTGAAATCATGACCATTTTCTTACAATCTCAACCTTCCTCCCCATATGATCAAAATTGGAAGAACAATAATTTACTGATGAATAACCTATGAGGGTATAATTCGCTTCTATATCTATAGATTAGAGTGTGTTTGCCTGTGATCCCTAGTGCTTGTCTTTCATTTTTTTCCCTTGTGGATAACCCTTGTACTCTATAGGTACTTCAAAATAGGACATTTTCTATTGTGAATTGTATTCTATGTGTTCTCTCATTCTTCTATCTCTCGTAACTTTGGTTTTAAACATTTGGGGATGATGCAAAGAGTTGGGGGGCATTTTGATGCAGGAGAATCTACCAAGAAAGACATCGAGGAAAAAGAGGATCTTTAGATCCAAAATCCAATGGTTTAGAGTAGGAAATATGTTTGAGTTCAAATTGTAATAATTTACCCCATTTTGTAACCCAATGTCATGGGTAGGTGGTTTATAAGCCACACTAGACATATGGACACTAGGGGTCTATGAAGGTCCTATGATGTTTTATAGTATTCCTTAGGTTTTTATAGAATTATTTTGGCCAAAGGGGCACACCCTTGTGATTGGGTTTTTAATATTGTGTGAAAAGTGCAAAATTTGCAAAATTTGTCAATGTTACATAATGTAACTTTTCAATAATGTTGAAAGATTTGTGACATTGGAAGGCCAATGGTCATAACTCTTCAATTCCAATTATGAACCATTGGGAAGCATGTTTTAAGGAAACAAAACTCGAATTCCATGGTTGTTTGATAATTTCGTGAAGTTTTTGACATTTGCACAATAAGAATAATAGGGATTTTCCTACATTTTCTCTGTATTCTACACTTGTACGGTCCTATAGGGATTAAATTTGAGCAAAGACATATTGGATAAGTTGAAGACATGTTCTAAATTTCATTTTCAATTGGTTTGGACTGAATTTATCAAGAGTAACAAAAGTTAGATCAGATTTCATAGATACAGTCAGGAAACCCTACCATACCTAGGGTTTTACAAAGATTCACTCATATCTTGCAAATCCGTAATGGAAAAAATCTAAAACTCTAGTGTTTTGCAAGGTATCAAAATGTAATTTAATATTTTTTTGTTCTTAGAGTGGGATATGGCCATTGTGGTGCAGTGCAAATGAAATATTGGGACAGGCATCACCATGTGACTATCCAGTCAAGTATACTAGTGAGCATAACTTCAACAAATGGTGGATTCTAGGTATGAGGCTTTGTATTTGATATATTTTTGTGTCCTCCTTGGTGTTACAATTATTTTTGTGATCTTAATACCCTCTTGTGGAGTACTTTGTTTGTAAAAGTGACCTAATAGGGCTATTAGGTCTATTAGGTGTTTGTAGCATTTAGGTAGAAGAACTTGGATTCTGGGTAAAAGAGTTTGGGGTTTGTGAAAGGATGTTATAAGGAGTAAAAAATACCTAGTGATGAATCCCGAGGAAGAATTGAGGGTACCTATTTTGAAATAGAGGCCTAATAGGGCTACTAGACCTTTGTTCTTGAGGACACCAAGGAATGAGTGTAGGTCTTGATTCTATAGGTTTTCATGACACTAAAAGTATCATATGACCTTAGTGATGTCTAAGAAGAATGAATTCATCATTAGTAGAGTGATTGTTGAAGTTTGAGAACCAATTCATTTGGAGAGAGACCTATTCATGGTCCTAGAGACAAAGAAGATGAAGGGAGTGATGATAGGGTGTTAGAGCCTTTTGGAAGGATTTTTATTTCAATATATTGAACTTGTTTTGAAATCCTATTGTGATACCAAGGGCTCTGCATCACATTTAGGTTACCCTTCTATGTTGACCAAATGTTTGGTTTTCCTTTGTCTTCATGTGTTATTCTCCAGATTTGAGTCATGGTTGGGAGTGATGAAATGTCCCTTGAGAGTATGTATATCACTCTTTTGGGTTCTTATGTCAATCCATCAAATCCCTATCTCTATGCAGGTGTTGTGTAAATCATGTGTCACCCATCAAGAAGTGACATTCCATGACAACATCTTGTATGTTGACATGCCATAATGTGTCTTCTCTCCTTAGAATGTTGCATGATCCCTTCCAATTAGTATGGTCTATTCTAAGGGGGGTTTGCATCTATGTGTCTATTTATTTATTTTTATCTAACGATCATATTGTTTCTACCCCAAAGGTTTTTCTTGAAAATTTTAATATTTTGAATCTTAGTGTCTACCTTTGTAGCAGCCAATCTACTGTCTTGGTGTCTCAATCTTTCCCTATTGTATGCCTATCTAGCTTATGCTACATATACCAATGTGATTTGAGTCACCCTATCATGCACCTATCTATCTTTTCTGTGTATTTTAACACACGTAAAGACACCCTATCACATACCTATCTAGCTTTTGCTACACATGTCAGCACACCATCTAAAGCCTCCCTGTCACATGCCTATCTATCTTTTACTACACATTTATAAGCACTATATGTAGACCTTATGGAAAGACATGTTGTCAATTAGTGCCAAAACACTTAGTAATCTATAGGGATACAGTGTTGACCGAGCCAATAGTTTGAATTATAACCCGAGCAGTTGCAGTGTCGACCGAGCAGTTAGTTCAAAAAAATTTCACCCAAGTCACTAGTGTTACCTGAGTTGCATACCAGTTCCAAGTGATCAATGTGACCCGAGCACCCAGTGTCACTTGAGTGCTAGAGTTTCCAATTCAATGTGTCGCCCGAGTGTCAGTATATCACCCAAGTGGATTACTAGACCTGCATATCAGCATTGGGTCAACTTAGCACATATTGTTTGATACTAATTAAATATGTTAAGTAGCCGACTTGTGTAAGTAATTGATTTGGATAGATATATATGTAAGGTACTTTATTTTTCCAAAATTGTTATTGTAACTCTGATATATATATATATATCTTCCTCTTCTCTTTGTACATGTATTTCCTCATATTTTGTATGATTTGAAGGAAAGTGCAAACCAGTTGGCACTTAATCCAAGTTCAAGCTTAGCACATTTTGTAAAGATCAAATATTTGACTGATCTATAGGCAGAGCTACTAAGGGAAGAAGCAAGAACAAGGAAATCCCTAACATTTATACAAAGCCAACTCCTTCCTCATATGGATGTCAGGTAAAAGTACAAACCTGTGTCACACTTTTATAAAGGAAAAGGACCATGACATGCAAACTATTCAACTTTAACGACATAAAAAGTGGCATTTGTGTTTAGAATTTGAGGATGATGTAAAATGATGAAATGTGTAAAAATTGATGAGGTTTATGACTATAATTTTATAAAAAAAAATTGAACAATAATTGACATAGTTTTTTTAATTTTTGAAGTCCATTTTTCAATTGCTGAAAACTGTTAAAAATTTGGGGTCTAGTTCCCACCAAACAAGTATATGCAAATAATATATTTTTCCTCTGATTTCAAAATATGTTATAGTTAAAATGTATAGCTAGTGTAGAAAAGAAGAAATATTGGTTTTCAATGTATATTTTCTCCGTTATAACTACTCAAAGCTGAACTTATCTGAAATCGACAGTTTCATCTCCCACAAAATTTCCCCTATCAAATCTACACCATTCATTAAAAAATTACGTATTTTTGAAGAGGACTCTCTCCTCTAGTGTTAAATATAAATTTTAATTTTTTTTTATATGATTTATTATTTTTTTTATTTATTTGAAGCAACATCTTCTCAAATGTTAAAATACCTACTTGTTGTATTTTGAAATTATAACATATTAAATCTAATGAAATTATAACATATTAAATCTAATCAAAATAATATAAACTTTATATGACAATAATATTGACTCTGAGCTCTACAAAAGGGTATTTTTTATATTTTTTAAAAATATCATTAAAAGGAGTAGGGGTTATTGAAACATAGATTTTCTGAAATAATTTTATTTCTTTGGTAATTGGTATAAAACATGCATTTAATAGACATTTCCAATTGGAAAAGTTTAACTACTTATCTAGCTTAGCTATAATGAATCTAGCTAGACCATATGTTTGACGAAAAATATTTTTTATTTAGAAATACTCAAATTTAGTTGTGCTGATAAATGGTCCTGAAATGTGACATAGCTTTGTGCTTTTACCCTGTCATACAAAAACATATTGCTCATGCAAAGACACTCGTCCATGATAAAAAAAATTTAGTTGCAGAGCTTATGATGGAGTTGTCAGTAGAAATTTAGGTTGAGTTGCACATCCTGAAGGTGTTGCAAGACAATTGAGACAAGACTTTGTCTCAAATTTTGAAGGTACATTGTGATTTCCTTTCATACTTTGGTATTACCTTGTAGATATGTTTTTTTTTGCATTTGTGTCAAAAATAAGGGGGAAAGATAGGATATATATGTATATATCTGAGGAAATTGTTAGGAATAATAGTCTACAAGACAACTAAGAGGTGCCGTGAATCAGTTGTAGTATAGATTATTAAACTTTAAACTTTATAAACCATATCAGCAAAAGTAAATGATAACACAGTAAATGCCAACACCATAACACAATATTTGTTGTTGAGGAAACCCTGTTAAAGGTCAAACCCCAGTGGGAATTAACACCCACAAATAATGTACTATGAGTATAGTATCCCTGTTAAAAGATGTTAGCCCTGTTAGGAGCTTGTTACAACATTACAGTAAACAGTCCTTGTTAGGAGACAAACCCTGTTAGGATTCAAAGAAAATAGTAGGCTCACTTCCAAGGCACACTACCCAAAGAAGGTTAAAGCCACCCTCAAGCATTTACAATTTGAATCAAGTGTGTAAAGAAAATACACAATCTAGTGAACTGTCTGATAGCAACTATCTTTTCTTGGTTAGTTCCAATGAAGTATAACAATCATCAACTCTGCTCTATATCCAGCAGTCAACAAGCTTCACAACTTCCACACATCTCTATCCTCTTTTTTCTACAACATCTTCTCCATAAGAAAATATCTTGCATATATACCCTCTTACAATAATTTGTTAGGTCAACCAGTTAAGCTTTCCTAATACATAATTAACTAGGTCGGTCAATTAAGGCTTTCTATCATACAAATAATTATATAACCCCTTACTAAGACACACACAGTACCTATAACAAGTAAACATAAATTATAATCCATCACATATACTTCCAAATCCACAATCCACGCGCATAATTAATTTCACACGCTACATGTCTGAAGTTGGCTAGTAAATAGGCCTTCTCTAGAATACATGCCACAACTGATGTCACTAGTAACAAAAAAAAAAAAAAAATCAACCCATTATTATAAAATATGTCATTTGTGCACCAGTAAGCTTGCATCATTTGAAATATCTTCGCCAGAAAGATATACCAGAAATACAAAGACATGCTCTGTCCAGAATCACAGTTACATTCCAGAAAACCAGTCTTCACCAAATCAATTGTAATAGACACAATATGTAACCTTCATTCAAGCGACCTTAGGAATAAGGTCACCACACATCCTTCTACTAAATTCCAACTTTTATTGTTCTGATTCATTCGTATAGTGTCTGTACACTTCTTCCAGACAAGTATCCAATCTATTTTCTCCACAAAAATATATGTTGACATCAGTGACAAAACATGAATATCAATAACATGATCAGTAACCAAAATTGATATCATCCAACAATCTCCCCCTTTGGCATTGATGGAAAAATATAAGAAAATCCATATTCATCAACCCAAAAGTGCTCTCTCTCAATACAATCTTCTCAATATCCTCAACACAAATCTCCCCAAAACAGTAGAGATTTTCACATATATTCCTTCCCCCTTTGGCAGGAATAGAAAAGGGTTCCATAACTCATCTGTAGCCTTCTGTAAGGTGTATATTTTTCAAATCTTCATGTCCAATGATTAGGTGCAAGATCACCCAAATGTACTCCATAGTATTCTCCTACGATCACTCCTCCTAAGGAGTAGATCAATACTTCAAGTTCAGAGAGTGATATAGCTCTGAAAACCACTGGACTGATGCATTTTTGCATCAATTAATTACCATTGGGAGGGGCCACCACCCCAAGCATGCCTTTGAGATATTCAAAAGCATCTTTTGTCAAAGGTTTGGTAAATATATCTGCTATCTGTTCCTTTGTGCTAATGTACTCTAATCTAATTTCTTTATTTTCTGTATAGTCAAAAAATGGAAGCATTTCCATTCTAGATGTGTTTATCCTTCTGAGTAAGTGGTTTGGGGTCATGGAAAGAACCTTGAATGGGTTCTTGATATTGACATGGCTTCTCCCCTGTTTTGTCCCTCTTTCCACTCCTGATTAGCCTGATTGCTGCATTCTGAACTGCAGACTGGTGATTCTGGGCTTCAGGATCAGGGTCGACCTTTCGGGTCTATGTAAACCTCAACCCTGACCTAGGTTAGGGTTGACCTCAACCCTGACCTAGGTCAAGGTTGACCTTGACCTTGACCCAGGGTCTTACAATTTTTGGAGGTCAGCCTTTGAAAAAAGTTTTTCCAGCTTCCGGGTTGGCTATTTCGGGTTTCAAAGCATTGATTCCTAAATTATATTTAATATAGGTCCTCTCCTAGGGGTAAAGGCTTTAATGGGAATTTAATCCTCCTATGTAGGCCTCCTTAGAATATTGTGCCCTAATTTCATATAAAAGGGAAGCTTTCTCTCTCATTTTCTCTAACCATCATGAAGCAAACAAAGTCTTCTAATCAAGCATTCTCAAGCTATATTCAAGTGTGATTCAAGAAAGAAATCAAGAAATACTTCAAGCAAGCATTCATCCATTCAAGTATCCATTTTCATGAAGGAGATCCATTGGAGGCCATTGAAGGATTGAAGCTGATCTCTCCATCTGCCTTCTTCCAAGTGTATTCCAAATTCAAGAACCCATTCAAGACTTGGTATTGGAGATCTATAAGCAAGAGATTGAAGACATCCTACCTTTCTAGATTCTACATTTGAATCATACTTGTGGATTCAAGGATTCAAATCCGCCACAAAGAATCTTTCAAGCAAGGTGAATTTATGCATTTACTTTGTCCATTTCTGCAATTTCAATTACATATATTTGAGGTT
>MU225851.1:1659586-1681322 GCA_018584345.1 Thuja plicata
ACATAAGCCAAGATGGGGAGGGTTGACAACATGCTTGATTGGCTCATCCTTTATGGTAGCCCTTTTTGTGTTTGTATGTTGTAATGTGCTTCCCCCGTAATGTGTTTTTCTAAATGTTTGTTAGATTATTTTATATGACCCTTGTTACTTTGTTGGTGCAAGGCGATAATAGAATCACAACTGTTGTTCAATTCCTCTATATGTATCTACATTCTTCCATATGTTGTTTTATGCTATATTGTACATGTGCTATTGTTTGTAATTGTGTTCCTTGTACAATCTGCTTGGATCTGCGACATGGTAGAACTAATTCTTTTTGGTCTCCATATTGTGGTCTGAAAAGATTCCTCTTCGTAAAATTATTAAGTTTCTTTCCTCCTTTGTGATTGTAGTTCTACCTTCTTTGGGGAATGATGTCAATTCATTGCAATAATATTATATTTCTATGTACATGTTATCTTATGATCATACTGACCCCACATTAGGTAGATCCCTTTTGTGTTCTTATGTATGTTTATGTTTTATTTCTCTTGATTTGTCTTCCTTTGGGGGCATCTCGCTGTGGAAACGTAATCTGTAGAGTTGTTGATGTTTCCATTAAAACCATTGCTCCTATTAAAGTGCTAGCAATGACTTTAATGTGGGGGCATACACTCTACTCACTTTTTGCACACACGCACATTCAAAATAGTTTTCAAGATTTAAAACTTTTCCCCTTATGGATTAAAAGAAACTAATCCTTAAAGCATGGTCATTTTTTACTTTTTTTTAAGGATCTCTTGATCCCTCCAGTTTAAATTTACACGAATCTCTTGATCCCACCAGTTTCAATTTACAATGATTTGATCCCTTTAAGAATGGATCTCCCTAATGGGTTGACTAGTGAGTAGCCACATTCACTAGGAAGTTCAATTCCATCTTTCCACTTACGCCTTTTGTGTGGTTCACAATGAGACATAAGTTCTCATTGGGCAAGATAATCACACCCTTTTCTCTCTCTACTTAAATAAGTGATGTCTCTCTTATTGTGATCTTAGGTTTGATAAATACTTAAGTCCCTTGGGGGCTTGAGGGTTTCTTTATCCCTTTTGGATTCAATAAGATTTATTTTTTGTATATTCTCCTTTACCAAGAGTTTGTGTTGAGCTCATACTCTTGCTAAAGTGGGGGCTAAATGTATAGTCAAAAAATGGAAGCACTTCCATTGTAGACATGTTTAGCCTTCTGAGTAAGTGGTTTGGGGTCATGAAAAGTACCTTGAATGGGTTCATGGTCTTGACATGGCTTCTCCCCTATTTTGTCCCTCTTTCCATTCCTGATTAGCCTAATTTCTACATTCTGAACTATAGACTGGTGATTTTGGGCTTTAGGGTCAAGGTCAACCTTTTAGGTCTATGTTGACCTCAACCCTGACCTAGGTCAAGGTCAACCTTGACCTTGACCCAGGGTTCAGATCCTGGGGTCTTACAGTTTTTGGAGGTCGGCCTTTGCAAAAAGTTTTTACCACTTCCGGGTAGGCTATTTCGGGTTCCGAAGCATTGATTCCTAAATTATATTTAATATAGGTCCTCTCCTAGGGGTAAAGGCTTTAATGGTAATTTATTCCTCCTATGTATGCCTCCTTAGAATATTGTGCCCTAATTTCATATAAAAGGGAAGCTTTCTCTCTCATTTTCTCTAACCATCATGAAGCAAACGAAGTCTTCTAATCAAGCATTCTCAAGATATCTTCAAGTGTGATTCAAGAAAGTAATCAAGAAAGACTTCAAGCAAGCATTCATCCATTCAAGTATCCATTTTCATGAAGGAGATCCATTGGAGGTCACTGAAGGATTGAAGCTACATAGTGCCCTTTTTGGTGATCTCTCCATCCACCTTCTTCCAAGCCTATTCCAAATTCAAGAACCCATTCGAGACTTGGTGTTGGAGATCTATAAGAAAGAGATTGAAGACATCCTACCTTTCTACATTCTAAATTTGAAGCATACTTGTGGATTCAAGGATTCGAATCCGCCACAAAGAATCTTTCAAGCAAGGTGAATTTATGCATTTACTTTGTCCATTTCTGCAATTTCAATTACATATATTTGAGGTTAATTCCTAAACCGGGGTTTGACCAAGGCAAACGCCTCCCCTACAACAAAAAATCCCCTTTTTCTTGCATGTATAGGTACAGAACAGTTGATTTGAGACTAGATCTAGATACCCTTTTCAGCTTTCTTTCAGACGGCGCGAACAGAATTTCTGTCGAACTTGTGTAGGTCAGGGTTGACATTATTGGGTTAGGGTTGGCATTTTTTGGTCAAGGTCAACCTTTTTCATAAGACGACATTGGAATGGAAAAAGATTTATGGGTTTTGTTTGTCTCTGCATTTCGGTTCGGGATCAGCTATCAATTTTTCCAGAAACAGTCTACAGACCTCAAAAAATAGCATTCTTTGATCTGAAATATTTCAAGGTTAGTGCATTTCTCCTACCTCTTGAATTACTATCATACATCATTTATATACATATAATTAAGAGAATTTAAGGTATCTCTCTTGTTATTCTCTCTTCTAAGTAGTTGATTCATTTGTGCATTTGCCCTTCCTTGGGGTGGATCAATTTGGATCTTCCATTTATGCATTTGGGAATAAAAGAGGAACATCTTATTTTCTCCCTAATCACAATGTACAATCAATCAATGCAATTCAATTAAGGTTAATACAATCTAGGCAAGTCAAAGGACAATTTACACATTTCCTATTTCAAACATTACATTTCAAGATAATCAATAATCTATCAAACCCTTCTTCCTTAACACATTATACATTCTTAATAAACATATCTCTATTTCAATCCTCCCTGTTACATATTAGTGACATCTCCAATTTCTTATATCACATTTTCTACCTTCTCCCTCAAGAAATGATACTTAATAGAAATATGCTTAGTTTTTTAATGCATTACAGGAATCTTTGACATGTTTACTATGCTAGTCTTATCACAATGAATAACCATTGGCTCTTTGAAAGTTATTCTAATGCCTGCCAGCATTTGTTTCATCGAAACAACTTTTGTGCAATTTATTGCAGCAGCAACATATTCTGACTCAGCAGTAGATTGAGCAATACAATTCTGCTTCTTGCTCAACCAAGAAACCAACCTTTTCCCAAGGAAAAATGTACCACCACTTGTACTCTTCCTTTCATCCACATTACCTTCCCAATTAGCATCAGTAAAAGCCTGCAATGTAAAATCATCAATTTTTTAATACCATAATCCATATTCTATTGTCCCTTTCAAATATTTGAAAATTCTTTTCACAGCAGCAAAATGTGTTTCTTTAGGATCTGTCTGATATCTAGCCACAATTCCAACTGCATTGATAATATCTGGTCTAGTGTGTTTTAAATATTGCAGACCTCCAATCATCAATTTGTACTTAGTCTGAACAACACTTTCAGTCTCATCGTTATTATTCAATTTGTTTCCTATCACCATAGGTGTTCCAACAGGTTTACAATCTTCCATTCCAAACTTTTTCAACATTTCTTTAAGATACTTGGTCTGAGACACAAAATTTCCATTCTTACTCTAATTAATTTGCAAACCAAGGAAAATTTTCATCTCACCAATCATTAACATTTCAAAATCATTTTCCATTTCTTTAGCAAACTTCTTACTCATCTTATCATTACCTCCAAAAATGATATCATCAACAAAAACTTCTATAATCAAGATTCCATCTTCTTCAGTTCTTAAGTATAAATTACTATATGCATTACCTTTCCTGAAACCAAAAAAAAGTAGATATTTGTCCAGTCTTGCATACCATGCCCTTGGTGCTTGTTTCAGTCCATACATTTCTTTCTTTAGTCTGTAAACCATGTATTCATCATCTGTCAAAGGAAAACCATCAAGTTGCTCAATGTAAACTTCTTCTAAATCACCATTCAAGAATGTTGACTTCACATCCATCTGATAAACCTTAAAGTATTTATGTGCAGCATAAGCAAGGAATAATATCATAGCTTCCAATCTGGCAATAGGAGATAATGTTTCTTCATAGTCTATTCCTTCTTGTTGTGAGTATCCTTTACATACTAGTCTAGCCTTGTTTCTTACTAAGGTTCCTTCCTCATCCATCTTGTTTCTGAAAACCCATTTAGTGCCAATCACATTTTTGTTCTTAGGTCTTGGAACCAATTCCCAAGTATTGTTTTTCTTTATCTATTCTAGTTATTCTTCCATGGATTTAGTCCAAGATTCATATCTACATGCTTCATCAGTATTCTTTGGCTCAAATTGAGAAATCAAACAGATCTCATCTCTAACTCTAGATCTAGTCATCATGCCTTTGCTTGCATCACCAATAATTTGATCTTCAGAATGGTTCTTTTTAACATACCTTGGCATCTTCAATGTCTTAGTAGCTTCAGTCTATTCATCTTCAATCTCATCGTCAATCATCAAAGATTCTTCAGGTTCAGCAGTAACCTCTTTTGTTTCTGTAATCTGACCACAATCATATAACTTTTCCTGAATCTGAAACTTTTCATCTATCCTCACATTGGTGCTTTCAATAAATTTCCTCAATCTCAGATTGAAACATTTATAAGCTTTAGTCTTAGTGGAATAACTAAGAAAGATTCCTTCATCACTTTTAGAATTGAACATTCCTGTCTCATCATCTCTCTTGATATAACATTTACTTCCAAATATTCTAAAATATTTCACAGTAGGTGTATGATTAAACCATAATTCATAAGGATTTTTATTTGTACCTTCTTTGATCTGAATTCTTTTTAGTGTGTACACAGCAGTCCCAACTGCTTCTCTCTAATGAACATGTGACACATTTCCTTCTAGCAACATAGTCCTTGCAGCATCTAATATAGTTATGTTTCTTCGCTCTGTTATCCCATTCTGTTGTGGATTTCTAGGGGCTGAAGTTTGTCTGTGTATTCCATTTTCTTCACATTATGCATCAAACAGTTCTGATGTAAATTCTCCTCCTTTGTCTGATCTCAAACACTTCAAATTTAAATCATATTCATTCTCAAATTTTTCTTTGAATAACTTGAACTTTTCAAATGCTTCATATTTCTCTCTTAAATATGTAACCCACGTCATTCTAGAAAAGTCATCAAAAAATAGTATAAAGTACCTTTCACCATAGTATGCTCTTGTTCATGTAGGACCACATAGATATGTATATACTAGATCCAAATTCTCTTTTTCTTAATAAGCTTTTCTTTTAAAAGTGCTTCTAGTCTGCTTCCCCATAACACATTCTCTACACATAGTGTTAGATGGCTTTACAATCTTAGGTAGATATCTTACTGCATTAGTTGTACTTGCCTTCACAATGTTATCAAAGTTAACATGAAAAAATATTTTGTGCCATAACCACCTTCAGATGTGTTCAATTCAAATACATTACCTCTATCTATAGTACCAGATGTGATCAGGTCTCCTTTTTTACTCTTGATAGAACATTTCCCATTAATGAAGTTCAATTGATAACCCTTGTCCACTAGCTATCCAACACTCAACAATTTATGCTTAAGTCCATCAACAAGTAATAAATTGTTAGTGTTAGTATTTCCATCCAAAGAGATAGATCCACCTCCAATAATAAGCCTAGGAGTATTGTCACCAAATCTGACAACACCTCCATCATGTCTTTTCAAACTCACAAACTTGTTTTTATCTCCAGTCATATGATGTGAACAACCACTATCTGTAACCCATTCAGATTTCTTTTCAACTCGAGATACTAAATATTTTTCCTCATGCATAGGTACATCATCCTTAATAGCAATAAATCCAATTTCATCATAGTCACCATCATCATCATCTGATATCCCCTCACTAGAATAATAACATTCCTTATCTTTTGAATATTTAGACTTGAAGAACTTAGGTTTGTTCTTTGGAACTCTTGTAGGACATCTCGATGCAAAATGACCAATCTTGTTACATGAAAAACATTTCAAAGGTAATTTGCCTTCAAATTTACCCTTACCTCTCTTTTATCTTCTAGCAATCAATGCCACAACTTCATTTAGCTTTCTTTCTTGCTCCTGTATATGTTCCCATTCATCAGCATAAGCTCCAAGCTCTTCTCTTATGTCACCACCGTTGGTGCTTGCATTTCCAAATAAGGTCTTTTTGTTCTTGTGCACGGTTGCCTTGAATGCTGACTCAACTTTGGGTAAAGTGTCTCCCAATTCTGTGGCCTCAAATGTAGTTAGCTTTCCAATCAACATTTATTTGGTGAAGTTCGGTGTCAAAGATATAATTTCCTCTATGGCTTGTACTTTGGTTCTGTATACAAGTGTCAAAGATCTGAGTATCTTTGCAATCACTTCTTCCTCACTGTAAGTTCCTCCAAAGTTTCTAATACCAGTAACCACTTCAGTAATTCTCTGTGCATATGCCCTAATGTTCTCATCTTATTTCATCTCCAGTGATTCCATCTTTGTCTTCTAGTTATGTAACTTTGCTTTCTTTGTAAACTTGTCTCCAACATATAATGCGTCCAGTCTTGTCCAGATCTCATGTGTAGAGTCCAAGTATTTTACTTCTGTGAATTTTCCTTTGGAAAGAACGCTGATCAAAGATTCCCTTGCAACCATATTGCATGCAAATAACTTCTTCTGATCTTCAGAAGCTTGTTCTAACTCATCCTTAGTAGCTATCTTCTCATTCTTCTTTGTGATCATCTAGTAATCAATTCCCAGACATAGCAAATGTATTCTCATCTTGTTCTTCCAAGTGTCAAAGTTTTTAGGATCAAACTTCAGACTATCCTTCCTATAATAAGTCATCTTCAGGATCACCTCAAGCTGTTAAACTTTCTCTCTAAGGACCAGTAGCTCTAATACCAATTATTAGGAATAATAGTCCACAAGACAATTGAGAGGGGGGCTAAATCAGTTGTAGTATAGATTATTAAACTTTAAACTTTATAAACCATATCAGCAAAATTAAATGATAACACAGTAAATGTCAATACCTTAAAACAATATTTGTTGTCGAGGAAACCCATTAAAGGTAAAACCCCGGTGGGAATTAACACCCACAAATAATGTACTACGAGTATAGTATCCCTATTAAAAGATGTTAGCCCTGTTAGGAGCTTGTTACAACATTACAGTACACAGTCCCTGTTAGGAGACAGACCATATTAGGATTCAAAGAAAATAGTAGGCTCACTACCAAGGCACATTTCCCAAGGAAGGTTAAAGCCACCCTCAAGGATTTAAAATCTGAATCAAGTGTGTAAAGAAAATACACAATCCAGTGAACTGTCTGATAGCAATTGTCTTTGCTTGGTCAGTTCCAATAAAGTATAACAATCATCAACTCTGCTCTAAATCCAGAAGTCAACAAGCTTCGCAACTTCCACACATCTTTGTCCTCTTTTTTCTACCACATCTTCTCCATAAGAAAAGATCATTCATATATACCCTCTTACAATAATTCGTTAGGTCAGCCAGTTAATCTTTCCTAATACATAATTAACTAGGTCGGCCAATTAAGGCTTTCCATCATACAAATAATTATATAACCCCTTGCTAAGATACACATGGTACCTATAACAAGTAAACATAAATTACAATCCATCTCATATACTTCCATATCTGCAATCCACACTCATAACCAATTTCACACGCTACATGTCTGAAGTCAGCTAGTAAATAGGTCTTCTTCAGATTACACGCCACAACTGATGTCACTAGTAACAAAACAATAATAAAACTCAACCCATTACTCTAAAATATGTCGGCTATCCACCAGTAAGCTTGAATCATCTTAAATATATTTGCTAAAAAAATATACTAGAAACACAGAGCCCTGCTCTGTCCAAAATCATAGTTACAGTCCAGAAAACCAGCCTTCACCAAATCAACTATAACATCCACAATATGTAACCTTCAGTCAAGCGACCTTAGGAATAAGGTTACCACACATCCTTCTACTAAACTCCAACTTCAATCATTCTGAATCATTTATATAGTGTTCGTACACTTCTTCCAGTCAAGTAGCTAGTTTGTCTTCTCCACAGAAATATATGTTGACATCAGTGACAAAACATTAATATCAACAGCATGATTAGTAACCAAAACTGATATCATCCAATAGAGATACATGTACAAAGAGAAGAGGAAGATATATATATATATATATAGCAGAGTTACAAAAACAATTTTGGAAAATAAAAAATAGAGTCAGTTGTAACCAAGTTATAGAGCAATTGTCAAAATAGAGCAAGTACCAAAGCACATGGTAAGGGGGAGTTTTGACTCAGCAGTTTGATCAGAATTTTGGTATGGTAAGTGTTTTTGTCACTAATGCCAAGGGGGGGATTGTAGACCTTATGGAAAGACATGTTTTCAATTAGTGCCAATATACTTAGTCATCTATAGCGATACAGTGTTGACCAAGCCAGCAGCTTGAAGTGTAACCCAAGAAGTTGCAGTGTCGACCAAGCAGTTAGTTTAAAATAGTATCACCTAAACTTCATCAGTGTTACCCGAGTTGCATACCAGCACCGAGTGATCAATGTGACCCGAGCACACAGTGTCACCCAAGTGCCAAAGTTTCCAATTCACTATGTCACCCGAGTGTCAGTATATCACCCGAGTGGATTACTGGACCCGAGTATCAGCATTGGGCTGACTTAGCACATATTGTTTGATAGTAATTAAATATGTTAATATTCGACTTGTGTAAGTTATTTGGATAGATATATATGTAAGGTACTTTGTTTATCCAAAATTAGTAGTGAGTAGCAGAATTATGAGTACGAATATGTGAATATAAAGTGGCAGATTGATTAGAAGGCTACAGCAGTATAAAGGAACAATAGATACTCATCTATCACATTCAGGTGATCAGTATTACTTCAAAGGACCTTATTCAGCAAATCAGAGTTGCATAATAGATCATCCACTAGTTCATCTTAACAGGTGTATCAGTCAAAATCCTTTAACAGGGTGGACTTAACAGTCCTTTACAAATCTCCTAACAGAGTGTATACTTTATTGTATTGTATAAAACCTTTCACAAGGTGGACCTAACATTCCTTATTGCTCCTAATAGGGCAGGCCATCAGAAGTGGTCAATTGTAAGCTTTAACCGACTAAATTTATTACTGCATTACAAAATCTTGTGGGTACCACCCCCACCCCAATTTTACTTTCTATTTGTTAAGGTTTCTGGGTAACCAAATATTGTGTCAAGTGTTATGGATGTTTATTTTTTTTTTGTTCCATGCATGCAATCAGATTAGACAATCTAATAAAGGATAAAAGTGAATAAGTTTTATTGGTTCCTGATTCACCCCCCCCCCCTCTCAGTCACCTAGCCTACAATATATTTCCAACACTATCAAAATCACCCTATCATATGGCTATCTAGAATAACACAACTTGCAACCCATATTCGTGTACCATCAATGTTATTGTATCTATAGGTTGTCTCCATCATCTAGCACACATGTTTATAACTTGTGTGCTAGTTGCGGCTCACCAAGAATTTAGATCTTCTTAGCTATGAGAAAAATAATATGATAAAATCCCTATCGGTAAGTTATGTAACTTTTCTTACTTTATCTTGCATCTCTCTCTAATATGATATGCTCGTTGAAATGGCAGCAAAATGTAATGTTGCAAATTTGCACCCCAATGTAATTATTCATTTAGCAATGCCCCTACCTTAGGCTAAGGACACAAAATCCACATCACCCTTTGTCCCTACTCAGTTTAGCCCCGTCACCACTCATTCAAAATCTTGGTCATGTGGCCTAAATGGCACAAGATGTGTGTGTGCTATGGAGATGTCCGCATAGCGCACACTCATATATGAATCTACAGATGTGCAAACTATCATTGGAGCATTACAAATTACCATTTTGTAGTTGTAACTCCTAATTCCACCGCCCACCAATAGTGGGATTAACATTTAGCCATTAAACTATCATTTTTAAGCTTCATTAAATTTTCTTCTCGTGGTCTACCAATTCTTTAACAATTTGGACACTCTTCTAGAGAATTCTACATAGATTTCTACTTCATCCTCAAGCCTTCTATCATTTTTTTGAGAATTTCATCAAATCGACAGCACATTGTACTACCACCTTCATCATCTGACTTCTATCCCATTAAGGGGATTCTCTCCCTTCCACATCATTTACTATGTCT
Source organism: Thuja plicata (assembly GCA_018584345.1). NCBI lineage: Eukaryota > Viridiplantae > Streptophyta > Pinopsida > Cupressales > Cupressaceae > Thuja > Thuja plicata. Next base: position 1,669,780 of record MU225851.1, read on the forward strand.
TTGATAGCATATTGTATCTCTTCAACTATTTCTTGTATATGTTATTGTTATTTATTTCTTCAATGTGATTATCTATTATTGTTTCTATCATGTCTTCTTGGTTACTATGGAGGTGGAAACACCAAAGCAAGGATTTGACTAGGGCAGGTCTCCAAAAAATCACCCAACATTTTTCTTCACCTTTGTGTGTGCAGGTTTTGTGGGTATACAACCATTTGGCTGGAAGCTTCATCAACCTACAATCATTGTAAGAGTATATTGTCACCACTCTGTTCTTTTTAGTAGTATGATTATAACACTTTTCTCTCATTATTTTTTTATTTATCTTTCTATTATTTATTTTTTAATCTATACCTCGTTGTTCTAGCTTTTGTCTCATTTTTATGTTATCATCTCTGTACTATGTCTGTATGGAACGTATGCACACTACACTATAATCACGTACCTGCACTATCGTCCTTGGCTCGCACATGTGTCTAAGGCAATGAGTTTGTGGAGTTTGGTGATTGTTCTCTGTAGTTAGCTCTTTTAGTTTCAATAAATCAGATTATTTTTATCTATTGATCTCTTTAAGTTATGTGTGTTTTTATGTTCTTAACATCTTAGTTAATCAAGGTGCACTTAATTTCATAGTTCATCAAAACCTCCTTTATCACTTAGTGTCTAGATCCCCTAGCTCACCAACACGCTAGTAGAAATGAGGTGGTGCAAGGAAAGGTTCATCCTTCAGAACATAAACCAAAATTGAGGTCAGTCTACTTATTTTTTCTCCACAATTTCTAATTTGTGCTTAAGAGTACGATTATACACTATACTATTATATAATTAAAAGGGTTGAGGAAAATATTCTCTGAAAAGTTTATTTAGTGATTCGTTTACATTGATATATTTGATCAATCCAAGATTTTTACCATTAATCCTTCGAACTGCAAAGGACTCTTAAAGTCCAATCAGTCGATCTGAAAAGGAGTTTACTCGAAAATGCTATGAGAAAAAAGAAAGTTGTTCCCTTTTCCAAACCACAAGATTTATACCCAACAACAAAATGATGAAAGAAAATCGTAATCTCTAAAACAAAGTGGCATGGAAACTTGTCAATACTAGAGAAAAGACCACAACATAAGCCTTCAATCTCAAGGAGAATAATCTTAGCGTCACTTCTGTCTCTTTATCCTCTTTCACGGCACATTTAAAGCTTATTCACCCCACCACCACCCAGCTATACTACTTTCATTTTCCTATTATTTTATATGTACCCTATGCCCTCATCATAATATGAGGCGTGGAGGAAAGATTCAAATTAAGACCATGAGATTAAAAGTAGAATAACAAATTGATGAAGAGGAGAAGTTGAAATATCACGATGCACCTCTAAAATAATGAATGAGAAGAACAAGATACCCTTTCAATTCATGTTTTCACAAAAGAATCGTAACATAAAAGAATATTAAAGCTCTAAAACCGTGCAATTATTAATATGTGCAAGATTACGTAACATAGATTTAGCTCTCTTAACCACCGAAAGCAAAATTCATGAATAGCATGAGATCAAAAGATTTCAGAATATTTAACTGTAAAATGCCATATTCGATTTGTTTCTGTGATTATTGTTTTAAAAAAATTAGAATTAACTATTTCTAATGCGCCCATTTATGTTTTTTAATTTAGTACCAGAATAAAATTTGTGCGATCCGATTCCTCTAGTCTTTACCAGAGCCTAAAACGAATTCTGCTACTTTATTACGTTCACATAATGTATACAAGTTAGTCACAAATGCCTGCACAACTATGCAAAATATAGTATGATAATAACGACGGATCAAGATTCACAAAGCCCTAGAGTTCCTACTGGACGACAATATGTACGTGAGCGAATTTCTAATGATTTTTTTATCCTTTACAGTGCAATAAAGTGAGAAGATAAAGAAAGGGGATATTAATGTTGCAGCAATTTTAATATATGTGTGTTTTATCAGCAATGTATTGGGGAGTTATAGTTGTTGTTGTTCTTGTGTCACATAATCTTGGATCTCTATTAGTTTTATCAAACTTATATAAAGTATGTTATCAAAGAAGACACATCATTAAGGTTATGAGTTGATTTGTAATGTTCATTATGAATAATATTTGTAATTAGCATTAGTACATTTTCATAATAGAAGTTACGAATATTAAAATATCTAAATGAAAATTCTATTTAGATTACAAGAGGTTTGAGAATTGGTAAGAAATGAATATTTAAAATCTTAAAATCATGAAATATTAACATTCTTATAGAAATTCAAAGAGATATAGTGAAGAAAAACTACAAAGACAACTGGTATCTCAATTTTTCCAATGATTGTAATAACATCTAGTTCCGAAAAGCTTGGGATACAATACAAAATTCTTAGCAAGGTAAATTAATAAGACAACAAATGTTAAAAGAAGAAATTTAAAAAGTTACAAATCAAAGGTTTAGAATGTATGATTGATTTCTTTATACATGCAATTGATGCTATTGATTTAATTAAAATGAATGAAAGAACTATAAATGAGAAAACAATATTGGATAAAATATTAAGGTGTCTACCAACAAGATTTGAATCCATTGTTATTTCTATTGAAGAATCAAAGGATTTTTCATAATTGTCTTTGGATGAATTAATAGGTTCCCTAAAAAATCATTATTAATTGTATAATTGTATACCTAACCCCATCCTAATACAATAATTCAAAAGGAGAAAATGGATTATTTCAATAAAGTGCTTCTATAAACCTTAGAGGAGGCATAAAAATTGATACAAATAGATAAGGAAGAAGTATTTCAAGAGGTTGGACTAATAGTAATAGTGAGGAAGAAAGAAACAATCACAAATTTCATGAAGTAAATATAAGAGGAAAATGTAGTAGTTATAGACAAGGATGAAATTTTAATGGCATGATGAGTCCAACATTCATTACTTTATTTTAAAAATTATGGTCATTATAACTATGATTATAGGAAGATATGTATGATTGAAACAAACAAAGTGTAAACTTTTCAAGAGAAAATAAAATTTAAGAGTGTGGCTCCATGATTATTATTTTTTTTGGCAAATTGCATAAAGTGTCTAATATATTAGCTAAATAAACAATACATATGAAAATAGAAAGGAGCAGCCCCGCACATGAGGGGAGAGTACAAACCCTAAGTGGAGGCCAAACCCTAGGTGTGGGAGTCCACCAAGCCTCAACACACACACAGCTAGAGAGATATTATATACTACACTAAAGAAGATGAAACAACAAAAAATATATGTGCACACAAAGAAGAAAATAAGGACTTAGTGGGAAGAAAGACCCCCTTAAAACAAGGCTAGAGATTATCCAGCTTAGTAACAAAAAGAGCAAGTCCGAAGAAGTAATCCCACAATACAAATTTATCCGAGTCAAGAGTGAAAAAATTGACATTTTCAGAGTGGAAGATACTCATGGATGCATAGTTATCATTTTCTACCGACAACTTGAAGAGTTCCCACACCACCAACATCTTTTCTTCAGGGTTCCATGATTATTGTTAGTAGTACTAATGAAGAATTTGGAGATAATGTTTTAAGTTACATATTAATTCTAGTAATTGTAAGTAATTGATTAGCGATCAAATTTTGCTAAATATATCATAAAAGATGTAGATACAATCATCTCTTGACAATTTTTACATTATGAATATTCATAAATGCTCGACTCTTGTCACAGAAGCCTAATTATCTATGCACCTAGATACTTAAAATGAACACTCCCCTAATATTCAAAACAAGTAATCTCTCAACCCTTAACTATTAAGTAAGAACTTTTTATTGTCTATCTAACAAATTACCAAATATGTTCGCTTGATTATTAAAAGTAATATTTGAATACATAATTAAAGAATCTTTTCATTAATTTTAAAACATATTCACATGTCAAAGGGTTGTAGTTCAATTAATTGAGCACCATTAGTGAAGATAATAATATATGATAGAGAAGCCCTCCACTAAAGTTCAAACCTTAGAAACATATTCAGACCAGATTCAACCTCTTAACCAAAAACAGCACATAATTATATGCACTCAATAGCTTAAATAATTCCTCAACTTTTGAATCAAAAATTTCCATTATCTATGATACCACTTTCTAAATATAATAAAGTTGCCGACTATTATAATCTTTGTTTAAAATTCACTTTGCATCCATCCAATTCCATGTACATGGAATCACTTTCCCACCGCCCTCCTGAGGTGCATGAAAATGGTATCTCCTTATTCTCTCTTTCTCAAGTGAGTTCATTAAAAAGTTGATGGGGATCTCCACTCATGAGTTTATCATACGTTGTCATGGATGCAATGCCCACCCTTTTAAGCGATAAACGCAATGAAAGCTTTAACAGATTATGGCAGACAGAATGAATGATGCTTCATTATTTTTCAAACTTCACAGACACGTGGATGTTACATTCTTCTGCCTTTGCATTCTATGTTAAGCACACACAGGCGATGAAGAAATCAGTTGGTTCACAGAACAAAGTCAAAATGAGGAACTATTAAATATTAAAAATGTGCATTTCCTCTGCCTTTGCATTATTAAATATTAAAAATGTGCATTTGAATCAAAAGCTTTTCAATGTCTCCATCCATTCAGTGTTACCTTTCATGCTCAAGCAAACTTGCTTTCTCTTTCCTTTTTTTCTCCTTCGCTCCTACCAATCCATCATCATAATGATATTAATGTTTACGGTAGGTTAATATTTGTCTTATAAAATTGGGAAAATATAATATAAATGTGAGTATAATATTTTTAAAATAAAATTATGACATTTAATTATATTTTCTATATTTTATGAAACTGTCAAAAATACATATTAAGTTTTTTTTATACATTTGTTTCAACATAAAGTGCACCATTAGTAGATGGTGCATTTTGTTTAAAATTTAAATGTTTATATAAAAAGAAGTTATAGGGAATTTTAAAAGTTTAATGGAGTTGCATGATAATAGATGAGTATTATTTATTATTAAAATGGTATTGTAAAGGGTAATCATTAAAAAATAATGGAAATATTTTATTTGATATTATTTCATTTTAAGAAAGGAATAGATGAGTCAAATCATTTGACACTCTTCATTTCCTTGATCTAATTGAAAAGTATGATAAGTAATATATTAGTACACTAATCAAATTATAAAGAATAAGATAAATTATTATTTTATACCTAACAAAACAAATGATAAATTAAAATAGAAAAATTAATATACACCATATAAAAATATTTTAGAATTCTTGGATTACAATTCCATTAATATATTTTCATCATTAAGAAAATTCTTAAATATATTTTAACTCTATTAATCTCTTATTTTAAGTCTTGTTTAAATATATTTTAACTATTAAAAAAAATTTTAAAAATGTTAATAGGAAAAAAATATTTCTCTCTCTATGTGTATCATCCTCCCTCCTTACTTGAATAAATCACCCCTACATTAAAAAAGAAAAAATTCTTTCAAAATAACTATTATACTTGTCTTAAATCTCTTGTCTAGAAATATATTTTAACTATTTAAAATGTATTTTCTTAACTACATACATTTTGTTGAGGACCAAAAAAAAATCTAATTATCTATTTATAGTTTAAAATTTGATTAATATATATGATTTCTTTTAAAAATTTATAATATCTTTAAATATATATTTAATTAGACATAATTCTTATATTTAAAATATATAATAAAAATAATTATATATAAACATATCTATTTTTTAAATCTTATAAATAATTATTTTATGATAAAAAAATTAAAGTAATTTCATAAATATTCTATGATTTTCATAGATATATGTTTGATTTTATGTAATTTTATCACATATGAATGGTAAAATATTAGCTATAAATTTAATTTCCCTATATGATCATGTTATATAAGCAAATGCTTCCTACGCATAACATATGTACAATAAAATTATATTACAGTAAGGATTGCTGATTATAATCCATTCACATATGAGCTCATCAAAGGCAATATTTAAATATTATAATATTAACTGCCCACTTGTGGACCCTATTGTTTATTGACATTTAGATACTTTTAAATTATTATATGCATCTTTACTGTTATATCTGCAAATAAAATATGGAATATTTTTAATTAGCTAAAAGAATATGACTCGATGATTGAATCAATGTCTATTATATAGATGCATATATATTAAATAGATGTTCTATTTATTATTTTATTCATTTTATATGGATGTATTTTTAATGTATTTATGCTTATTATTAATGTTAGATTATATATATTTTGTTTAAGATTAAAAGTGTATAATAAATTTATTTTAGTATTTTTTTATAGATTCATAATAATGTTTTAGGTGTTATATTCTTTAGGAAAGAAATTTCTTATTCTAAAGTTATTTTTTATTCTAACAATTATTTCAATATATCAAGGTGTTCTAAAGTAAAGATCTTACTATTTTTAATTTTAGATCTTTTAATTAAATTTATAATTTATAATTATTTGATTATATCATAATTCTATGTAGATACTCAACGCCAAGTATATGCAAATGATGGGACTTTATAAATTTCTCATCAAATATGATATGACTAGATAATGCATTAAACATAAGATATTTACACCAAAATTGAAATACATTTACAAGCCTATCTTTCCTAAATATTTTGAATGCATATAATTTTAGCCCACAAAATTTTCACTCTATTTTTTTTATTAAGGATCAAACAGGTTTTAAAGGGGCCCTGAAACCCTTTACAAGAAGATTTTAAATGGATCTATAACCCTCGAGAAAATAGTGTTAGACATATTAAGATGTTGTTGGCATTTTTTTCATTGATGTCAAAACATCCATATCGGTTACTTGCAGCAGTATTGGTTAGTTGTTGACAGTGTTGGATGGATACTTGTTGGTTGTAAGAGATGTTAAAGGCTTTTGATTATATGCAGAACATATTTTGTACGTACAATTTTGGTGTATGATATAGGGTGTACTTGTTTCTACTATTTATTACATCTTTTGGTACATCAGCATGTTTTGATGGTTACATTTTTTGTCGGTGTCTTGTTAATCGTTGTGCTTACAGAGATCTTCAATTATTTCTGCTACCTAGACATTATTGCAGTTCATGAGAAGTTTTGGTATTGTGGTCATATCTTGTTCTGGAAAGGTTTCATCTAGTTTCATCTATCAGTTGGTTTAGAAATTTTTTTGATCAAGACATGGTCCTAGTTGTGGTGTTCTGATGGTTCTAGAATTTTCTTATCTTTCAGTAAATGTGATATGAAGTGTATCTATCTTAAGGATGACCTATCTTATGGTAACGTGGTATGAAGATATATTATGTATGACCTATATTTAGGTTTAGGAGTAGCATATTAAATGTAACTGTAATATCTTTTGTATTGAAGCCAACATGTTTTGTGACTTGGCTAACATATAGCAGATGTATACATAAATAGAGACATGTTTTTGGTATCTAATGTATGGATGGATGCTATCAAGTGTGTGTGTATGTGAAATAGAGATCTAAAGGCTATATAGTGTGAGTCTATTTTGGTTTATATATGGCACCGGTGTGTAAGCGGAAGAAAGTTAAATGAATATTTGTTGTGGTACAGAGAGGTCTTACATACAATATTGTAGAATTTTGGTACATGCTAGCAAAGGATCTATATCATATTTTTGTTGTAAGTGATTATTGTGCCTTCAACTAGAACTGTTTCATGCATAGACAGATGTAATTCTATCAGTTCACATTTTTTCAATAAAACATTTTGTAATACATATTTTGTATAAGGGTAGTTAGCCCGACCGGTAGTGAGCCAAATTGCAATGAGAAAACCAGCAGTGAGCCCTTGTAAAAATCACCTTAACCAATGTTCATTTCATGAGAATTAGCTTCTCCGTGGTTTTTTTCCAGTTTGGGTTTCCATGTTAATTTTGGTTTTCATTTTGTTGATGGTTTTGTGCTTTCATCTCTATATCTATTACAAGTTTCTGAATGGTGTAAGTACTTACCAGTTTAGTAAAATGTTGAAGAAATTATTTATGAATAATTGATTCACCCCAACCCCCTCCCCCACCCTTTCCATTATTCAGTATGTTCAACAATTGGTATTAGAGCTTGGTCCCTTGAAGATAGAGCTCAATCGCTTGAGGGAGATCTAGGGTATTTGAGGGGATAGAAAGAGGATATTATTCTTATGAGGATTGGAAGATCATGATGAGAGACATTTTTTAGTATTATTAGATCCAATATTATTGAGAGGTAGGTTGAATTAGTAATCCAACAAATTAAATTTTTCATAAATCATTCAACAATTTGCATCAATTAACATCCATTGCATGAATAAACAAACCAATGAAGATAGACTTCCACAACCATGCAACACAAAAAAACCAATATTTTTCTCGTGGAAATCCAACAAGTAAAAAACCACGTGTGGGGATCCATCACCCACAATAATTTTTCACTCTTCTAAAGTACGCCTGGTTAAGAGCTTATCCATTTTGGAGCTTACAACTGCCCGGTTAAGAGAAAGACCATGTTAGGAGCCACCCGATTAATGGATTTACCTTTAGCCCAACTACAAGCATTATCATATTAGGAGTAACCCTATTAATGGATTTTAAACACTAATTAAAGAATCACCTAGTTAAAGGATTTACAAATCAGACCTGTTAGGGTCTACCTGGTTAAGGGATTTATCTTGATGAAATTGTTAGGAATCAACAAGTGAAAGTGATCTGAGAAAATATCTCTCCTCCTCTGCTAGTATAGATCCATTTCAAGATCAATCTCTACTTCACATGCAGACTATCCAAACCCTACAACTGCACAACTGCATTCACGATCTTTCTCTTCCACGCGCACTTCTCATAATACATCAAAATGATATATATATACCATTTTACAACTTAAGATGGAAAAATAGTCTTAATCACATTTATTTTCATCTCAAATCTGCCAAAATGTATTACCAAACACTAATCCATCAATAACGGGATCTGTTTGATTGCGAATACAAACTAAACATCTATTTGACAAAGAAAATTCAAACCACATCACACTTTCCAATGTTCTTGCACAACTTCAATAAATTTGATCATAATGATCATAGAAATTCCAACTCATCAGTCCATCTCAATCTGCAAAGTCACTACGATCCCTAGAACACATAACCACTTATCGCAACATGATACATCATCACCGGTTAAGGATCTGACTGATTGTTCTATGAAGTTCTTGTACTTTTTAGTGAATGAACTTTTGTTTATTGAAACTCATTCCTTCGGTCAACTAATCATGATGTGGTCACAACAGCAACCTTATAACATAGTCAATCTCTAAACTGTTGGAATTATATTGAGATGACGTACTGAGAGCGGAGGGGTGAATCAGTACCTCTAAAAATTTTCTTGGTTAGCCCATTAACCCTTAGTCATCAGTTTGTAATTTATCTTATCTAACTGTTCATCTTTCTCTATGCATATGTAATCATATCATACATTCTTTTTAGTATGTAACCATAACAAAAAAATTCATGAAAATAGATAACACATGACACAAGATATGATATCGCAGAAACTTTGGTAATGTCCCAGTTTGGAACTTCAATGACTTCATCAAGTGTCACAGCCAATATATCCTTCTTTACTATTTTCTTTTTCTTCTTCTTTGGTTGGGTGGCAGATTGATGTACCACCATTTGTAAGGCTTGAGACTGGGTTGATTTAGTTGGTGAGTGTTGAGAGGATGAGGCATCCTTTTGTATCTGTTCTGTGTTCACCGGCCGGTTTGGTGAAGACATCTCCTCATGTACCTTAGGTGTATCAATAGATGAATCTTCTTTCAGTTTTAATTCCTCATTTTTCTTGATTTCCCCACTCTTATCCTGTGTTTCAACCTTTCTCATTGTATCATCAATTGTTTTATCTGCCTCTTTACTTTTTTCTTTTGATACATCTTCCTGCTTATCGATTGCATCCTTCATTTCAGTATCAATATCCTTAGGATTGTTGGATGCACCTTGGTTTTCATTGGTACCCATATCCTTGGGTATGTCATCATCTTTCTTAGATGATTTATCCTGGCTTGACTATATATCAATAGCATCTATTAATATATTCATATTTGTCGGTGTATTGACAGTTGCAGTGTCTATAGCTATGTTTTGTTCGTCGGTATTACCCTTAGTAGCATTGATGTCTTCATCTTTTTGGATCTCTGCTGTAGGGTCTTTTCCTGTAATGGTGTCGACAATGTTGTCTAACCATGAGTCATCATTCATATCAACATCTAAGTTACCCTTTATTGAAAGTTCTTCTTTGGTAACTTCTTCATCCTCCAAGTTAATGTGGATGGGGCTTTCAGGTACTTGATCATATTTTCCATCCTTTGACCAATCTTCATCTATAACATCTATTTGTTTTTGGCCTGTGATCTGTATCTCTTCACTCTCCAACTCAACTATTGAGTTACCTATTTTTTTGATAGGTTCCTTTTCAGGACTGCTCTCTTCTTCAGGATTTATTATCTCACTCCATATTTTGTGAGTGTCTTCTTCCAGCTCTATAAGTTTATCTTGAAGAAATTTGTAAGCTCTCATTTTTGGTGAGAATTTATTTGTATATTTCTCCATGACTTCATTGATTTCCTCTCTTGTTGATTCAGTAGACATAAGAGAGACTAGTACTCTTTCTCTTACCCTCTTCTCCTCATGGAGTGCAAAAGTGAATCTAGAGGATATCTTATCCAAAAGTTCTTGTGGAACATCTTGTGAAGTGAAGTGCAGTGGGACATAATAGTGTTTGCACATCTTAGCAATAAGTGCATCTTCAATCTTATTTTGTTCTACTGTATCCCATTGTAACCATTTCCTAATTTTTGGATGACTAACAGATGCAGCTTCAAAAATGTACTTACATATGTTATCAATGTCATCAGATGGTGATGTAACATTTGCTTTTTCCTTTGCTAGTCTAAAAATATTTTCTCCTCTTTGCAGGTGCCCTAGCTAGTTGTTTAGCCTTTTGAGGTGCAATTTTCCTCTTGTACACCTTCCCTTTTACCATGGGAGAAGGAATTGCATCCTGTGTTGTTTGGCTCCTTGTTCTAGACTTCTTTGGTGGAGGAGGAGGTGGTGAATCAGACTTCTCTTCCTCTAAGTCTTGTTGCTCTGTTGTATCACCGATGGGAAGTTGTTCCTCGGTGTCTTCCTCCTTACTTTTTTGTTCCTCCTTTCCTTTTTCTTCTTCTTCTCCATCAGAAGATATATTCAAGTTCTTTTTTAGATTCTTGACCATTCTTTTAAACTGCTTTACAGCCTTCTTGACAATAAGATTTGATTTAATCTTTAGTTTGGCTTCCTCATAGGTACCAAATATTATTTGTTTGTTTTCAATGGGTTCATTTAACAATGCCTGAATGCATTCCTTTGCTAATCCTATTTTGATTTCATAATCCAACTTTTCAAGCCATGATTTCCTCGGAACTACAACTTGTATGTAAGTGAAATCTGTATCCACCATGA
>MU225851.1:1681451-1707617 GCA_018584345.1 Thuja plicata
GTCTTGAAATACTCATGCATTACATTGTCAAAGTCTGTACCAAGTGATTCTATGAATTCACTTATTTGCATGGTAATCAGTCTACTTGTGTCCCATGCTACTTTTCCTATGGAAGGAAAATACTCTTTGAAGTAAAAGAATATACACATTATGAGGGAACCAAACTTACACGTGTTTGTCTGTGAAGACCTTATTGTGCACATGTTCTCCTCAAATTGATGTAATAGGATCTATGCCAGATCCATCTTCTTCCCCTGTTTGATGATCTTATATGTTGTGCTCATGGCAGTGCTAGAAATGTTGTTCATTCTGCTTGCCTAGAATATCTTGTATCCAACCACACATGCTCCAATTTTCAGCTCTGTGTCGATTATGGTGTTTACTTTTAGTGCCCTCTTGTTTGATTTTGCACTGGTTAACCTTTCCACTTCTGCAAGAGATGGATGTTTGTGAGCCTGAGGTTTGTCGATTGTTGGATAACCAGTCTTGGCATGTATAACACCCTTTGTTATAGCCTTTGGTTTGTTCAGCCATAGAGTGTTGTGGTGGATTCTGCTTAGAACAATTTTGATCCACTCTGTTTTGAAAACCTTGGGAAAATGTAGTGCATTTGTCAGTCCCTTAACTTCCAAGTGTTTATGCTCTTCTTTGAGCTTTGCAGCATCATCACAAAGTGCCTTATAGGTGTTACCAAGGTCTAGATCTCCTATCTCCAAGATCTTGTAGTGAATGTAGGACCTTACGTTCTCTACAAGAAAAACCCTAGGTGGGATTTAGGAGAATGCTCTGGAACCATCTGGTTGAGAAGCTATTTCAGGGTGTAGTTTATACTTAGGTTCAACACATGCTCGTCTATTGACAATTTTGAATGGTTTCGTCTTGTCATCCTTAATTTTCTCTACCCTAGAGGTCGATGCCATCATATTTGTAATTTAGGGCTTTCCGTAAATCAAAATAGTGCTATCGGTGAGTGGATTAACTTACTGAATGTCTGTGATTGCCTTTGAATCTGAATGCTTAGTGATTGACTTCTGCTGGATCACTTCTCAAATTGCTCTTAAATTGCTCTGCTTGCTCAAAAATCACTTACCCGTTAGGATTTTATACCTTTTTGTGCCCTAAGTTGTCATAAATGCTTACCAACTCATCAGTTTATGAAGACTTCTTTTGTCGGTAAAGACATTCATAACACCGTCGGTGTCTATGCAAAGCATCGGGGTTGCTAGCGGCTTTGGAGACGTCATCGATGCTCATTGGTGAGGTTGTGATGACAGCTTTTGTGATTCAATATGAACACCGATATTCATTGGTTTACACTTAGCTTGTGTAATGACTGATACATTCATGTAAGTGACACTAACTTTTTTTGTGTGTGTTCACCGATGCATATTGTGCCCAATAACCGATGGTTTCTTTTCAATAGATTAACATGTGACAATATATTACATCTTTTTTTTCATGCCTATATTACAATATGAACTATGTATAATGGAACCGATGCATAGTAAAGCTTGTCATAATGCAGTTCCATACTTACTTGTGCAATCTAGTTAGATGTAGTGATGTCACTGAATCTAGTGGATGGGGTTTCACCATTTGCATTGCTTGTTCCAGCACCTTCAGTGTTTGTGGCTTTTACCCACATCTTGTTTCTCATTCTTTTGATATCATCAATGGTATTTCCATTGGGATGTGTATTTGCGTCTGTCAGTTGATCTTTGCAATCTTTTATCACATGTCCAACCTTATGACAATGTAAACATGCCATACTTGGATTGGACCATCCTCTTGACCTTCTGTTCCACTTTCTCATATAGTTGACAGCAATATGAACATACCTTCCACATGCTGTGCAATTTACCCATGTGTTATAGTCCCAAACATATGAGTTACCTACTCTTGCTGGTTTGTAGCTTTTATCATTCTCCTTTGGAGTCCATGCCTTGTTATTATTTTTCTAGCATTCCTTATGTGTATGCCCATTCATCTTGCATGTAGGACAGTACTTGTCCATATAGGTTTTTCTCTTTGGATCTGCACTCATGTGCCTTGTGTCCTTTCTTTTGACAATTATAACAATTACCAATAAAAGTAGATTGTGCTTGAGAAATACCTTTCATTTTGATTCTGCAGATGTTTGAGGTGTGGCCTAGTTTTCCACAATGATTGTATGATAGCTTGTTGGATCTTGGGGTTGTGAAAGCATTCCTTAGATCTGGTTGATTTGAGGATTCACCATTCTCATTGTACCCTAATCCTGTGTAGTTTTTGACTCTTCTTTGTCCATCAAGAAAATCATCCATCCTTCGGTTTCTATCCTCAACCTTTTTGATCAATTCATTGTGTTGATTCTGGACTTTGATTTCATGCTTCAATTTCTCATCTCTTCTCTTAGCTCACCTATGATCTGTATTCTTTCAATGAGTTCTATATTTAATCTATTTTCTTATTAACTCATAAGAATAATCTAGTTGGTAACCTCGTGGTGATGCTCAGTGAGTCTTAGAATTTATGATTCTTTCTCTTGTAGTTTCTCTGTAATTTTCCTCCTATCATCAATGGCTAGTGTTCTTTCATTTTCATCTTTTCTTGCATCCTTCATGACATCAATCATTGTTACGATTTGACTTTCTTGACCAATTTGCAGCATCTTGATTTGATCAGTCAGATGTAGATTGATCTCTTTCATACTTGTAATTTCTTCAACTGATGCGTCTGAAGCTTTGCTCAACGATGATTTTGTTGTTTCAAAGTACTCTTGTATTTCCATTTCTTTGTAGTCTTTCTCATTCAGCCTGGTTGCCATAATATTTCTTTCATCAAGAAGTTGTCTCAGCTTTATTTTTGCCTCCTTATACTGCTCATAGTTTATTTTCATTTGTAACTACTCATTCTCAATAGTCGTGTCCAGTCTGAACTTGTCCATTGCTCCGATCTTTTCTCTCAAGTCTTTAATCTTTTCAAGAGAGAGACTTAGCTCTGATACCAATTGTTGGAATTATATTGAGATGGCGTACTGAGAGGGGAGGGGTGAATCAGTACCTCTAAAACTTTTCTTGGTTATCCCATTAACCCTGAGTCATCAGTTTGTAATTTATCTTATCTAACTGTTCATATTTCTCTATGCATATGTAATCATATCATACATTATTTTTAGTATGTAACCATAACAGAAACATTCATGAAAATAGATAACACATGACACAAGATATGATATCACAGAAAGCTCCTGTTAAGGAAGTAAAAACTGCAGTGGGGATTGTTACCCACAAAAATTCACTATCTGCAGATAAGAAGGGGCCGATTAAGGCTTACAATTGGTCACTTCTTATGACCTACCCTGTTAGGAGTATTACAGTGGAGACCTGTTAAGATCTACTTCATTTTAAGCTTTAGCAACAATGTTAAGTGTGCACTCTATTAAGAGATTTGGAAAGAACGGTTAAGTCCACCTTTTACAAAAGGATTTTAGATGTGATGCACTTGTTAGAATGCAACTACATAAGTCTTTGATCTAATGATAAATGCAATCTTCAATTTCTGATAACAAATCCTATAAAGCTTCATACATATTAGTAATCATCCTTCCATGATTGAATAATACCTTTATCTACTCATCGGTAGCCTCTGTGTGTTCTTGATAACTGATATACTCTATTTCTGATCTTTGCATGAATTCTACCTTCTGCTCTTTTGATGCTCTTCATGGCTATCAATAATAAAGAATTCATGTCCTCACAATTGAGTATGAACATCTATTTATACTATTTTAGGTTCAATTCTTTATTCATGCATCGCAAGTTAACTCTAGATCCAAGGTATACAACTTGACCTTGATCTTTAGTTAGATATGCTTTAGATCCATTAGGATGCTTTAAAGCATTTACATAAATCTTGCATGACCATCAAATTATGATTTAAAACAAAATAAAACTCTATAAATAGAATTACATTTCTTTATTCGTCTTGTAAAAATCAGATTCACAATTTGTGGGTTCTTTATCTGTCTATCGGTTTTGATGGTCGGTTTTCTTGGTCGTCGGTTTTCCTTTCTTGAACTTGTCATCGAGTATGCCTTTTCTGTTTCTTGTCAGGTTAGTTTTGAAAACTATGTCTTCGGTGATGCATGTGGTCGCCGGTGATGCTTGTGGTTGTCGGTGATGCTTGTGGTCGCCGGTGATGCTTGACACTTTTGAACTTAGCATTTTTCATGACCTTGTGTTCTGTCAGGTATTCTTGTTGTTCATCGGTAATGCTTTAGTCTACCAGTGATCTCTGTCAATGTTTATCACTAAGTGTACTAATGGCAAAAATAATGTCATCATGAGCCAAAATAGATGTATATATAAATAGAGACATCATGAACCAAAAAATCTGAATCCAAATCTATTTCACACAATCATAAAATTATTCCTCTTTGGCTACATCATGTTCTTCCTATTGACCTATCAACCTTCAATCAATCATAATTCACACCATACATATGATAAACTTGTGCAGTCATAGATACAACATCTAGAGACATCACTTAGTATTCCATTATGATCGTACACTTTCAACCAACAAACACTAAGTTAACATAAATGAAAACATCATAACTAATCTATCTATCATCATATCTGCATCAAATACATACCATAACATACTCAACTTTCTACATCATTTATGCCAATAATCTCCCCCTTTGGCAATGATGGCAACACCAACAATACCAAAAAAATATCAAGATACAAAAATGCTCCCCTTTAGTTGATACATCTTTTATAGTTTGTTGTTCCTGATCTCTGGTCCTCTCCTCCTTTGTCTGATTCTTCTCCCCTTTGAAAACTATGCCAAAGGATCAATATTATCAAGTCTTCATCTGTTATAACTATCTTCATCTCTTTCTGATTACTTCCCCTAAGGATTAGTCCCCTAAACATCAATATACAGTGAAAGATATGGTAATAAATCTATTGGATTCATAGACCAACACCATCTTAGTAATGTTCACGTAGGGGCATAACCCCTATCTTGCCTCTAAGGTACTCAAAATTATCCTTAGGTAGTGTCTTTGTGAAGATATCTTCTATCTTCTCCTATGTTGGTACATATTCCAACTTCACCTCCTTCTCCTGCACTTTCTCTCTCAGAAAGTGATACTTAATTACAATGTTCTTAGTCTTGGAATGCATTACTGGATTCTTGAAAATAGTTATTCAACTTGTGTTATCACATAATATAGTTATCAGTTCAGTCACCTTTTCTTTGATATCTCCAAGAATCTGCTTCACCCATTCAATTTATGTACAATTCATAGTTGTTTCTACACACTTTGCTTCTACATTAGATTGTGAGATACATTTTTTATTTTCTATATCATCAACATTTCCTTCCCAATCTGCATCAGTAAACAAACTCAAAGAGAAATCACCATCATGAGCATACCATAGACCATAGTCAACTATCCCTTTCAAATAGTTGAATAACCTCTTAACTACAACCATATGAGTTTCCTTGGGATTTCTTTAAAATATGGCCACTATTCCAACTGTTTGAGCAATATTTGGTCTGCTATGAGAAACAGACTACAACTTACCAATCATAGACCTGCACAAAGTAACATCTACGGCATCATATTCATCATCCTTAGACAATTTGTATCATGTTACCATGAGGGTTCTAACTAGTTTGGAATCATCCATACCAAAAGTCATGAGTAGTTCTTTCATATATTTGGATTGACTGATATATATACCATTCTTTAGTTGTGAAACCTACAATCCAATAAAGAATTTGATCTCTCCAATCATTGACATTTCAAACTCCTTCTTCATCTCTTCAACTGTTATCCAAAGTTTCCCCATCTTGTAAATATTTGGCTACAGGTGGAGTAAATGTGGCTCCCACAAGAGTAGAGCCCAACCTATGAAAATATTTAAATTTTCTTGTCTTGGTTGTGTCCTTTTTAATCTTTTCAGCTCTCTGGTTTGTCTTGTTCATGAAAAATAACCTAAGTATGAAAAAAACCCTATGTGAATTTGGTATAAACCCTAGTTGTTCAGTGCCCTTTCCTATTTTCTCATTACCTTTTTAGGCCCCTTAAGTTCCTTAGATTCCATATGCGCATTTACATTTGCCTTTAGACTCCTAGTCGCATAATGGAAAAGGAATATTCCACTTTATCTAGCGACCCTGAGACTACCTCTAGTCTCATGATCTCATGAAGAGAAATAATATTCTCATTTGATCTAGAGACTCAATAATAGTCATTGGATCATGTTCTGATTGGAAGGTAGTCTCTAAGTCTCCCAAAGTAACCTGAAGTTAGCAAAAGATCCAGAGATCTCGTGACTCAGTGTGTTTCTAATCCTCCAGATGCAACCTGAGTTTAAGCTGGGTCAAGTTAAGATCCTTTCAGTCGCGTAATCTTATGAACTAACCATGATCAGACAAAGTGATAAGAGATTACAAGACTGTTCAGTTGCCAGGTCTCTGAATGAAATCATGGTTAGAGGGCGGGTTTGGTCAAAGGGTCGAAGACTGCAGCATTGGCAATCATCAGCAAATCAGAGTGTGACATCTGACAGTATGCGGGCCCAATTTCCATGTTTTTTGCTGAGTCTCATAATCATAGCTGAATATTCAAAATCATTTGGCGATTATGAGCTTGCCTTTAGTCGCTTGGTCTAATAAAGAAGGGGAATATTCCAAAATCATTTAGAGACTTCCCGACGGCCATTGATCTTGATCTAATCCTGCAGTGATTGCATGATCTCGTAATGAAATCATATTTAGGTGAAATTTTTAGCGACTTTGAGACATAAAGGATTCAGTTCACCATGGTTAAAAGATGAGTTAAAGCTAAGTGCAGGTCCTCAGTTAGTGCAAAGGTAATCTTCATGCAAGTTTGAAGGGATCGGACGGTTGGCATTATGACTTGAAGAAAAGATACTGTCTATTTAATGTATGAGGCAATACACCATGATGCCACATGTTTCTGGTCTGATATACTCAGTTGCGTTGTCACCAGATGAAATTAGGGTTGCAGAGATTTAAGTACAAAGATATGATTCTGACCGTCGATGCAGTTGAAGATCTTTCGCTTGTCGCTGAGTCTCATGGTGAAACCAAGGCTAAGTGAAATGAGAGGAGATCATGAGACTTCTCATGTTGCCAAGTCTCTAGATAAACCATAGTCAAAGAAGCTAGGTGAAGTTAGGGCTCAAATTTTGTAAGGATCTCATCCACATCGTTGATCGGGTTTTTATCCCATGGTGGTCGCTAAGTCTCATGAAAGAATGGAATTTTCTCTTATGATTTGGAGACTTAGAACTGATTGTTTGATGCAGATCCGATCTTGTGGTAGTCATTGAGTCTCATGATGAACTCATAGTTAACAAGGACATCTCGCGACTTGGAGACTGAGGCAAATTGAAGACCCAAGGTTAGGGGTTAGTTTGATCCAGGTTAAAGGTAAACGCATTGAAGCAGAGATCGATGGTTGTGTTTAAAATAGGAGATTCAAGATTTTTTTTTCGGTTGTTGATACAGGAATCTGCGCCACCTGTGACTGTTAAGGTTTAAATATTCAAATATATGATTCTTAGAGTTCATGGAAGTGGTGTGATTTATCAAGAATTTGAAAGAGAGACAGATTGAGCCGACTTCTCAGAGTTGCATTTATGGTGATAGGAAAGATATTCAAAGCTATAGCAGATCGATCAAGGTATTTATAAGGGCATTGATGAGTAGAGTTGACAGAGTTAGGGTTTCTAATTATTCTATTGCAAATGTATTAAAACCCTAATTTCTAGAATCAGATTGAATTCTGAGCCTGCGTGCTGGAGGAGTAGTGTATATAAGTTAGTTTCAAAGATTTTTAGCTTAGATTTTTCCAGCTAGTGTAATATTTTGTGGCATTTTCTCTACCCCTAAGTTTTCATGTGTTAGTTATCTCATTGAATTGCAAATATTGCAAAGGCTTTTTGTGACATTCTTTATGTCCCTGGGTCTTCTTGTTTGTACTTATCTTACTGGAATATAATACAAAGATTGGTATTGGAATGAACTTGGATTTCCTGAGCCCTCTTTCTTTCTGCAATATTGTGTACTACTGTGGATAATCTGATTTAGATGAGTTTGTGGATATTCTTCAGTCCCCTATCATTTTATCTCATTCATGTGGCTGATTGCAGAAGTGGATGTTTTTTTGCAGGTAATAGTCTATGTATATTTATAGTGAATATGATATTGTTTGTGAAATCATCTCTTTCCCTGAATAGCCTCTGTTTATCTCAGACCTCTCTATGAAATACTTATGTAAGCCTATCTAGAAAGTTGTGGTCTATTAGATTCAAGTCCTCTTTCTAAGATTGATTGTTGTGTTGTAATTCAAAAAATTACCTTCGGTGTATCACCTAGTAGGATAATTTACTTTCAGTTATTTCCCTTTCAGCACTCCTTCTGTCCCTTTTTCCTATCCAGTTTTACTTTCATGTTAAGAAACAAACTGGGTGTTTATCCAAGAGGAACCAGCCTAGAACCTGGAGGTCTCATTTTAGTTAGCAAAGGTACCACAACCTAAAAATGATTCTCATGTTATACTAGATTATCAAGACTATGAGAGCTTTACCTAGGGTTAAAATTTTAGTGTATAACAGTTATGGCACACCCGGTGGGACCACAAAAGAAGTTTATTTTCAAAGATATGTTATCTCTGATATGCTGATAACATATTATAGACCTAGAAGAGTTCCTTGTGCTGCATATCTGGTGAATCTGGAAGGTCTACTAGTTTTCAAAGATCAAGTGTTGGTATGTTTCAAATCTTTCATTTTCAAAATTCCAGCTAATTGCATGAGTAGACATGTCAAGTTATTAAGGACAATCAAGTTACTCACCATCCTATCATGAGAATAATAATCAATGGGCTAAGCAACCATATGAGAATCACCCAAAGCCTTCTTTTACCCCAAGCTACCATATCATAGCAGGGTGTCAATATGTTCAATATGCCCCTAATCAATATATCCTTGCACATGCTCATGAGCATAATCTCTAATGGGAGGCATCATGGGCATAAAAGAGATAACAAGAGAGTTAAGAGATGCAGACTCATCATGTTTGCCACCCACCCTCCCCTGCTAAGCCTAATTGGAAACATACCCAAAACTATAACCAGTCCCGGAGAGGCTATTCCATGCCTGAACAACATATAAATATTCCCAACCAGCCTCAGAGCTCAAACTTGGTTGGAATGAAGGAGTGTGAAAAGACAAAGAGTCTGATGTTAGACATGATTAAGCAGTTGTCTGAGATCAGGGAGCAGCAAGACATGGAAGATCAAATCTATGAGAAAGAGTTAGTTTCTAACCAAATTGCAAAGGCCCTTGGTGATGAGAAGAAAATGAACCAATGGAAAGAAGAGCTTAAATGCTAAGCTGATACTGAGACAGCAAAGCTAAAATCATGAATTGTTGAACATGGGGCTCTTAAATCTAAAGTCCCAAGCTGGAGGACTCCCTTGCCTCAAAATCCTATACATGAAGAGCCTATAAAGTGTTCATTTCCAAGATTTAGTAACATCCTTCAAGCACATGAACCTATTATAGAGCAATTGTAGCCTTATTATGGTCAACAACAGCCAAAGGATTATATTGAGATAGAGCTAGCTACAAAGGAGCAACACCAAGATGATAGGGGCTTCGATCTTCCAAGCTTCAAGGAGGGTATGCCTTCTATGTCTACCCCTAAGCCATCTCAATTTCACATCCCAAGTTTTAAGGCAAAATTTTCTTTCCAAGAGCCTATACTTGAGGAGTTTCAGTCCACCACTCTGCAAGAGTAGTCTGTTCAATAAAATTGTTTATCCCAAGAGCCTCCTCAGGTCTCTCAAGATACTGAACTACCATGGCTACCTTAATGGACTCTACCTTCTAGATATCAAATGCCAAGTCTTTTCAAGGATACTGATCAAGTATCAGAGCAAGGAAATCTGGTAGATGAGCTTTCATGTGATGAGGAGGAGAGGAAATTAGAGGTATCAGTGCTAAGTGATGACTTTGACAAGTTGGGACAGCATGATGAAGATATGGAGATTAATGCCCAACCTGAGCTCTTGGTTGATAGTTTTGATGAGCTCCCCCTTTTCATTGATGAAGAAGAAGACATGCCATTACCCATGGTTGAAGGTCAATTAGAAAAAAATGTTTACCATCAACAAGGGATTTATAGAGAGGAAGATTCCATGTCATGGTTGGATGAGCTGCCTAGTTTTGTTGAGCAGGAGGAGAAGGATAAAGCCATGCCCATTTCTACAATTTTGCAGCAGTTAGGGGGAGTTGACCCTGATGATGTGCTACTTCATGAGCCTGCAATTATGGAAGAGATTTTCCAAGAAAAGAACATAGACAAAAACCCTGAAGAAAATGATTTCTCCAATATCATAGAAGGTTTTTGTGATAGATTATGTGAGGAATCCATGTTCCCTAGAGTAGAGATTCAAATTTATGTGCCTATTGAAAGAGGCCTGGTCTTGGATTACTCTCTTTCTGAAGATATTATACATGAATATAAGTCAGAACCATTTCCATATCTTCAGGGGATTAATAGTTATGAAGAGCTTTTTGCTTGCTCTATTGAGGATAAAGATCCTCTGTCCATGGAGAATGAGTTGACAGGATTGCCTGTACTACAATTTGACTCTCAAGACTTGAGTGCAAATCATAAGAAAGAGCTCATCAAAGAGAACCCCAAGTTTTTCATCTCAAGAGGCTGTCCCATTAGATACTTGGCCCAGAGGGAGTTTACCAGGACATCTCCATATAATCAATTTGAGGTGAGTAAACTCGATCCTATTTTTGCAGAGGCGGTTCTATATTTTCTGACATATTTTTATGTGCCTCATATCCTACCGGCTTTCCTTATGCATTCCATGAAAAATATATTAATGAGGAAGGGTAGTTATTTTAACATTCTAGTGATTGGTTTTGTTTAACTAGTTTTCTGCACTGGTTAGTTTAGGTTAGGTTAGTTTCCCTTCTTTCTTCCTGCTTTTTAGTTTAGTTTCCTGCTTTCCATGAAGTGCTTGTGCATAGTTCGTGGTTCCTCTTCCTGGTTTCAATCTTTTCCTGAGGGTTCTATTTTACTTAGAAGATGACTCTATGCCCAATGGAAGTTAAAGGCTACAAGTTCTCAATGTCTAACAGGCAGACATCCTGCAGAAATCACCAAAATGTTATCCAAAATTTCCCGATCTGGTAAATATTTGGCTACAGGTGGATTAAATGTGGCTCCCACAAGGGTAGAGCCCACCCTATGAAAATCTTTAAAATTTCTGGTCTTGGTTGTGTCCTCTGTAATCTTTTCATCTCTCTGGCTTGCCTTGTTCATGAAAAATAACCTAAGTATGCAAAAAACCCTATGTGAATTTGGTATAAACCCTAGTTGTTCAGTGCCCTTTTCTATTTTCTCATTACCTTAAGTTCCTTAGATTCCATGTGCGTATTTACATTTTCCTTTAGTCTCCTAGTCGTATAATGGAAAAGGAATATTCCACTTTATCTGGTGACCCTGAGACTACCTCTAGTCTCATGATCTCATGAAGAGAAAGAATATTCTCATTTGATCAAGAGACTCAGCAATAGCCATTGGATCATGTTCTGATTAGAAGGTAGTCGCTAAGTCTCCCAAAGTAACCTGAAGTTAGCAAAAGATTCAGAGATCTCATGACTCAGTGTATTTCTAATCCTCCAAATGCAACCTGAGTTCAAGCTGGGTTAGGTTAAGATCCTTTCAGTCGCGTAATCTCATGAACTAACCATGATCAGACAAAGTGATATGAGATTATGACAATATTCAATCGCTAAGTCTCTGAATGAAATCATGGTTAGAGGGTGGGTTTGGTCAAAGGGTCAAAGACTATAGTGTTGGCAATAATCAGCAAATCAAAGTGTGACATCTAAAAATAGGCGGGCCCAGTTTTCATGTTTGTCACTAAGTCTCGTAATCACAGCAGAATATTCCAAATCATTTGGTGATTATGAGATTGCCTTTAGTCGCTAGGTCTCATAAAGAAGGGGAATATTTTGAAATCATTTAGAGACTTCCTGGCAGTCGTTGATCTTGATCCAATCCTGTGGTGGTCGCGTGATCTCGTAATGAAATCATGGTTAGGTGAAAGTTTCAGCGACTCAAAGACATAAAGGATTTAGTTCACCATGGTTAAAAGATGAGTCAAAGCTAAGTAAAGGTCCTCAGTTAGCGCAAAGGTAATCTCCATGCAAGTTTGAAGGGATTGGACGGTTGGCATTATGGCTTGAAGAAAAGATGCAATCTATTTAATGTATGAGGCAATGCGTCATGATGCCACATGTTCCTAGTCTGATATACTCAATCACCTTATCGCTAGATGAAATTCGGGTTGCAGAGATTTAAGTACAAATATATGATTCTGACCGTCGACGCAGTTGAAGATCTTTTTCTTGTCGCTGAGTCTCATGGTGAAACCAAGGTTAAGTGAAACGAGAGGAGATCACAAGACTTCTCATATCGCCAAGTCTCCAGATAAACCATGGTCAAAGAAGCTAAGTGAAGTTAGGGCTCAAAGTTTGTAAGGATCTCATCCACGTTGTTGATCAGGTTTTTATCCCATGGTGGTCGCTAAGTCTCATGAAAGAATGGAATTTTCTCTTATGATTTGGAGACTTAGCATTGATCATCTGATGCAGATCCAATCTTGTGGTAGTTTTTGAGTCTCATGATGAAATCAAAGTTAACAAAGACATCTCGCGACTTGGAGACTGACGCAAATTGAAAACCCAAGGTTAGGGGTTAGTCTGATGCGGGTTAAAGGTAAAGGCATTGAAGCAGAGATCGACGGTTGTGTTTAAAATAGGAGATTCAAGATTTTTTTTAGCTATTGATATAGGAATCCATGCCACCTATGACCGTTAAGGTTTAAATATTCAAATATATGAAAATATTATTCTTAGAGTTCATGGCAGTGGCGCAATTTCTCAGGAATTTGACAGAGAGATGGATTAAGCCGACTTCTCAGAGCTACATTTATGGTGATAGGAAAGATATTCAAAGCTATATCAGATTGATCAAGATATTTCTGAGGGCATTGATGAGTAGAGTTGATAGAGTTAGGGTTTTTTATTATTCTATTGCAAATGTATTAAAACCCTAATTTCTAGAATCAGATTGACTCCTGAGCCTGCATTCTAGAGTAGTGTATATAAGTTAGTTTCAAAGCTTTTTAGCTTAGATTTTTCCAGCTAGTGTAAGATTTTTATGGAATTTTCTCCGCCCCTAAGTTTTCATGTGTTAGTTATCTCATTGAATTGCAAATATTTCAAAGGCTTTTTGTGATATTCTTTCTATTCCACGGTCTTCTTGTTTGTACTTCTCTTACTAGAATATAATACAGAGATTGGTATTGGAATGAACTTGGAGTTCCTGAGCCCTCTTTCTTTTTGCAATATTGTGTACTACTGTGGATGATCTGATTTAGATGAGTTTGTGGATATTCTTCAGTCCCCTTTCATTTTGTCTCATTCCTATGCCTAATTGCAGAAGTGGATGTTTGTTTTCAGATCATAGTCTGTGTCTATTTATAGTGAATATGTTATTATTTGTGAAATCATCTCTTTCCCTGAATAGCCTCTGTTTATCTCAACCTCTCTATGAAATACTTATACAAGCCTATCTAGAAAGTTGTGTTCTATTAGATTCAATTCCTCTTTCTAAGATTGATTGATGTGTTGTAATTCAGAAAATTACCTTTGGTGTATCACCTAGTAGGATAATTTGCTTTCATCTATTTCCCTTTTAGCACTCCTTCTATCCCTTTTTCCTATCCAGTTTTACTTTCATGTTAAGAAGCAAATTTGGGTGATTATCCAAGAGGAACCAGCCTAGAACTTGTAGGTCTTAATTCAGTTAGCAAAGGTCCCACAACCTGGAAATGATTCTCATGTTATACTAGATTATCAAGACTACAAGAGCTTGACCTAGGGTGAAAAATTTAGTGTATAACATCAACAAATGCCAAACTCATCTCATCATTTCCTCCAAATATTATATCATCAATAATTACTTCACCTATCAACAACTTGTCTCGTTTAACTTTTAGGTACATATTACTATCATCACTTGTTCTATTAAAGCCAATCTAAATAAGATAAGAATGTAACCTTTCATATCATGCCCTTGGGGCTTGTTTCAGTCCATATAGTGTATTTTTAAGTTTACATACCATGTCCTTGTCCTTTGTAGATGCAAAAGCATCAGGGTGTTCTATGTAGATCTCTTCTTCAAGAATTCTATTCAAGGAAGCTGACTTGACATCCATTTGAAAAATTTTGAACTTCTTATAAGCAGCATAAACAAGTAGAATTCTTAGTCCTTCCAATATTTCCACTGGAGAAATAGTCTCTCCATAGTCTAGTCCTTCTTCTTGTGCATATCCCTTACATACAAGCCTTGCCTTATTTCTGGTCACATATCCATCTTCATTCAATTTGTTCCTAAAAACCCATTTGGTACCAATCACATTTTTATCTGTAGGTCTGGGAAAAAGTGTCCATGTATCATTCTTCTCAATTTGATCAAGTTCTTCCATATCTTTTACCCAATCTTCATCCTTTATTTCTTCCTTCACTGTCTTGGGATCATATATGGAAATCAAAAAAGTACTTTCTCTTATATTTATTTTGGTTAGAACACCTATAATATGATCAACATAGTGATTCATCTTCACATACCTATGTATCACCGGTTTAGATCTAGGTGCTTCTTCTATCCATTGAATCACTTTCACTTCAATATACACAATATCTTGATCATCCTCTGTCACTTGCTTGCTTGAGTCACTAGATTTCTTAGGATATTCATTCACCTTTACACTTGCACTCTCAATAATTTTGTTAGTTCTCTTATTGAAACACTTATATGCTTTTATTTTAGTAGAATAGCCCAAGAAAATACTTTCATCACTTTTTGGATCAAGCTTTCCTATGTAACTATCCCTCTTAATTGAACATCTACCATCAAAGACTGAAATATTTAACACTAGGTGAGCGACCATACCATAGCTCACAAGGTGTCTTATTATTTTCTTCCTTTACTTGCACCTGGTTCAATGTGTAGATAGCGGTACTAATTTCTTCTCTCCAATATATTTTTGGTACATCTGTTTACCGTCACAGGTAACTTAATAATGCATAGACATAGTACAGGAAATATAATAAACATAGAATCCATCATAGAATAATAAATACTTTCATTAATCATTCCCAAAGGTTACAATAATAGTCCCTTCCAATGAGCAAGTACAAGATTCATATACAATCCGAAGAGGTGCAACCAAACGTCGTCACCCTTCTCAATTGTAGGCAACTAACTAACCTCCATCGGCAGCTAACATCTGGCGGTAACACAACTTTACCTCCGTCGGCAACTAACATCCAACGGTAACACAACTTTACCCCTGTCGGCAACTAACATCTGATGGTAACACAACTTTACGGCTAACATCATCCCCCCAAAAAAGAAAGTCGTCTCCAGCGACTCTCAACAAAAAAGAGATGAAATACACTATATAGAATAAGAAAATCACTGAGAAGAAGGGGCGGAGGGCGTCCCTAAAAAATGGAAGTGTCACCCCCACATCAATTTTGCATTGTTGTTCTTTTTCTATCACATCACATTCCTCCCATGCCTACACCAAGCTTGTCTCCAAAACATACTTTTCAGCTGTAGCCTCCGCTAACTCTTGTTCAAACAACACTGTCTTTCGAGCCAATCTAACCTCGACAGGCACATATACCACCTTCACTCCTGGGTACACTAATTCAAGTGTTGCTCTACTACCTCCAACCGGGTGGTCAGCTCCTCCCGAGCTCTCTATGCATCCACCAAGACAGTCTCACCTCTAGCCAACACCTACTCCTCTGAACGCCTCAAAGCGTAATACCCCTTTCCAAAGGCTTTCTCTAGTGCTCTCTCCACCTCCAGCACGCAGACACTCTATGCCTGTAGCAGCTTCGGGTCTCCTCAACTGGTCACCCTTTCCAAAGGCTGATAACTGAACCGACTGGGGGTCGAGGGGGCATCGCCCCCAGCAGGGTCGAGGGGCAGCGCCCCTCGCCGCCAAGACCAATTTAGCACCTTCAAACCCATCATTTTTGTGATTTTCTTCTGATCCCATACTCTTTTCTGCAAGCTTTTTGTGTTTTTCTTACTGCCTACTTATGCCCTTCCCTTCAGTACCATACATTCTTCATTTTGAACTATCTTGATTTGTCGTCATTTTTTTTTATTTTTTTTTAAAGAACCTTCTCTGCCACTGCTTGCCAAGAAATGGTTAGGGTTTGCGGGAAATGAACTACAAATATTTTTGAGGGACGCCCTCTGCCCTTCTCTTTAGTGATTCTATGTAGTGTATTTCATCCTCCTTTCCTTGTAAGTCGTCGGAGATGACTTGTTTTTTGGGGGGGATGATGTTGTCGGGATAATATGTAATTATGTTTCGGGTGGAATTAGTTAGTGTCCGGAGGTTAGGGAGTTGTGCACGGTTTTGAACCGTCGTGTCCCTTCAGACCTTTATATACTTGTATTACCTTCGGGTAAAGAATCATGGATGTATGCACGGACAATGTTGTAATTAGTTGGCTAGAATGAATAAAAACACTTGTCATTCACTTTATGTCTATTATGCTTTATATGTTCAGTTCTGTAATAAAATAGTTACCCCAGCGGGTAAACAACATCACCTTGAATCAACAGTGTCCTTGTAGCATCCACTAGAGTTATGTTCTTCCTCTCTGCAACACCATTTTGTTGTGGAGTCCTTGGTGCAGACATTTGTCTCTTGATTACATTATCTTCACAATACTTAACAAATTTTGCAGAAGTAAACTCCCCTCCTCTATTAGACCTTAAACACTTGGAATCGTTACCTGATTCCTTTTCAACTAGTGCCTTGAATGTTTTTAATTTATGGAATGCATCAGACTTCTCCTTCAAGAAATTTACCCACATCATTCTATAATAGTCATCAGTAAGAAATATAAAATACATATCACATAAATAAATTCTTTGTCTCATAGGCCTAAAAAGATTAGTATTTACCAAATCAAGTATGCTCTCGGATGAAAAAGACTTTCTTTTAAAGTAGAACTAGTTAACTTACCCAGCTGAAATTCTTTACACATCATGTTGTCTGGCTTGACTAATTGTGGAAATCCCCTAACTTCATTTGTCTTACTCACTTTGATCAAACTATCAAAAATTACATGATAGAACCTTCTACGCCATAGCCAACTATCTTCAACCTTTGCAACCAAACAAATGTTCACAATATTATTTAGATGGAATAAATTGCCTCTAGTCTTCCTATAGGTGGCAATCTCATCACTCGAGCTTCCAATTATTCTACATATACCTCCTTTGAACTCTAGTCTGTAACCCTTATCATTTAGCTGACCCACACTCAACAAATTATTTGTTAGACCATCCTTTAAATAAACATCATTTGTATTACTCATACCATTCAAATAAATAGTGCCTTTTCCTTTGACCAAACAGGGTATTGTTAGCAAACCTTACCACGCCACTATCAAACTCATCAAGCTTAATGAAATTACTATTTTCACTGGTCATGTGATGTGAGAACCTATTGTCTATAATCCATTCATCATTGTTTCCCATGTGAAAAATTAGTGCCTTTTCACCTTTTGATTGATCTTCTTTAACTACAACAAATACAAACTCCTCTTCCTCATTATCTTTTGATTCTTCATTGGTAACTCCTTCATCAACTGCGATGTAGCTTTTTTTCTTCCCTTTTTCCCTAAAATTTATGAACTTATCTTTTTTTTCACCGTTAGTGTTGGATGATATCAATTTTGGGTACTGATCATGCTGTTGATATTCATGTTTTGTCACTGATGTCAACAGATGTTTATGTGGAGAGGATAGAGTGGTTACTTGACTGGCAGAAGTGTACAGACAATGTACAGATGTTTTAGAATTATTGAAGTTGGTTATATGAAGAAGGATGTGTGTTGACCTTATTCCTAAGGTCACTTTATTTATGTTACATGTTGAGGTTGTTATAGTTGTTTTGGTGAAGACTGGTTTATGGACTGTAACTGTGATGCTTGACAGAGAAGGTCTCTATGTTTTGGGCATATCTTACAGGCGGAAATATTTCAGGTGAAACAAGCTTACTGGAGGACTATAGACATATTTTGGAATATTGTTTTGTGTTTGATTGGTGTGAGCATTCTGGTGATGTCAGTTGTGGCATGTATTCTGGAGGAGACCTATTTGGTGTCTAAGTTCAGACATGTAGCGTGTAATATGAATTATGAGCATGGATTTTGGATCTGGAAGTGTAATTGATGGATTGTATTTGATTTTTATTTGTTATAGGTATCATGTGTATCTTAGAAAGGGTTTAAACAATTATTTATATATTAGGAAAGCCTAATTGGCTGACCTAATTAATTATTTGTGTATTAGGAAAGATTAACTGGCCAACCTAATGAATTATTATAATAGGGTATATATGAGTGATATTTTCTTTTGGAAAGATGTGGTTGTGAAAGAGATTGAAAAGAAAGAGAAGTGGAAGCTACAAGGCTTTTTTTCTGCTGGATGTAGAGCACAGTTTGTGATAAGAGTACTTCATTGGAACTGACCAAGAAAAGACAGTTGCTATCAGATAGTTCAATGGATTGTATATTCCTATATACACTTGTTCAGATTGTGAATCCTTGAGGGTGGCTTTAACCTTCTTTGGGAAGTGAGCCTATTAATTTTCTTGACTCCTAACATGGTATGTCTCCTAATATGGACTGTGTACTGTAATTTTGTAATAATCTCCTAACAAGATAAATCTTTTAATAGGGATACTATACTCTTAGTACATTATTTGTGGGTGGTAATTCCCACCAGGGTTTTACCTTTAACAGGGTTTCCTTGACAAAAGTATTGTGTTATTGTGTTGGCATTTACTATGTTATCATTTGCATTGAAGTTTGTGTTTACAAAGTTTAAAGTTTAATAATCTATATCACAAATCATGAATAGAGATATACAATCTGTGGACAGGGAAATTGATGCAAAATGGAGAGATATATTTGAAATATCTACTACCAAGCAACCTGATGCAACAAAGAATCAAAGTGAAACCATCACTGATAAGATAAAGGAAAGCACAGGCCAAGTAGATCCAATTGATCTTACCATTGATAATGCAAAAGTAATCATTGAAGATACATCAAAGGATACTGATCATGCAAAGGAGTTATCAAAGGATGAAGATGTAATATATTTTCAAGTACTAGACACTGAGTATATGGATGTAGATTTTGCACCATTACAGAGTATTGATCCCGTATAGGTACAAGTACAAATTTATTCTGCTATAAAAATTAGTACCACTGAAGTTACACAAGTTATGGAAACTGAGCCACCAGTTGACACAGGAAATGTAAATTTTTATAAACCTAAGGCTACCGAGACTGAACATAAGAAGGATACCGATTTGGAAGCTCCAACTAACACTGAAGGACAAAAGTTCAACACACCAATGACCGACACATCCAATGTGCAAAATGATCCAAAGCCACAAGATACAGAAAAAGAAATGTTGCAGGAATCAAATCAAAAAGGAAAGGATGTAGAGAAAGAAGAAACAAAATAACAAGAGGAAGTGAAAGAAGAGGAAATCATAGTTGGTCACCATACTGAGTCACCAAATGCAACAATGGCATCACATTCTAAATTTTCTACTAGAGAGAGAAAATTGAGTGAGAAGAAGAAGAGTAAGAAAAGGAAGCAAATCATTGATTTGAGCGAGCCGATCATACTACCAAAAGGAGACTTCAAAAAAATGAATCCTAAGGAATTGGCTATCTATTCTAAGTTAGTTGGAAGAGAAGCTAAACAGGAAAAGATATTAAAGAAGAATAAAAAGGTAAATATACTAGAAGATACCTAAGAAGTTTTCCAGGAGATTATTCCTAAAGATACAATTAATGAGTCTGGGCCACTATTAGACCAAGTTGGAAATCTAGTCCAACAAATTAAAGGACCAAATGATGGAATACATGTTGAAGAATCACAAGGCCTCAATGGAGAATAAATTGATGGAGGACCTACTGCAAAACATTGCTATAGAAAAGGTAACTCTTTCTGAGTTATGTTCCAAAGATGAAGAATAATTGCAGTCCATCATTTCATTATTTCAAAAATTTGATATTCTTTCTAACTATACCGAGGACATTAAGAAGAAAGAGGCAGATACTGAGAAAGAGCTGAATGAACAGATTGCAAATATAACTACAAAACCTGGAGAATTCCATACATATTACTCAAAGATACATGAACTCATGGGATTTCATCTCTCATTGAGACATGAGGAAGATCATTTGAGATTAGAGTTTCTTGAGTTGCGAGTACTAATTATTCCCCATATGTAATCAATGCAGATACATTTGAAGAAAGGAAAAGAACTAGCAAGTTTTCCAGAGGTTAGCACCCTAGATACCATAGTTGATCTATCGGCAGATATAAATGAATGCATTGTGATACTACAAAATCTCTAAGATACTTGGGAGACTGTACTAGCCAAATTACAGTAGAGGTATAAACACATTTTTGATATATAAGTTTTATTATTGAGATTTTTGTCAAAAAGGGGGAAATATAGATAAGACGTCAGAAAAATACAAAAAAAAAAGCAAATAGAATTAATACAAAAAAAAAAAGGAGAAGAGTTGTGCATATTTTGTATAGAGAGTAACATCCAAGGGGGAGTTACTAAGTTTTGATGACTTTGAAGTTTTTGTCAAAATTATCAACTAATGTCAAAGGGGGATATTGTTATCTCTATGAATATTTTGTTGTCATTAGTTAAGGAAAAGCCATATGAGTCAGAAGATTCAATCAGTGAAAAGGAGAAAAGAAAATATATGAGCAGTCGGTAATGTACACCGAGCAAGGCAATGAAGGCAGTAAAAGCATATACACTACACCGAGCGTTTATAGTTACTGAACACCAAGTGCATGTGAAGTACACCAAGTTGACAGTTACTGAGTACTAAAGAACAAGTTAACCAAGAGAAGCGAGGTTACTCTACTGAGTTACTTTATTAATTATAACATGATAAGGATGCATTTAATGAATTGATACAGCGTTAATTGTGATTATACAATGCATGAAGATCAGTTTTTTACATGATCAATGATCAAGATAATTCAAAGAGAAGATCTAAGAAGAAGACTAAGCGATTAATCAAAGATTATTATTTCCAATAAATACACCAAGTACCGAGGTAAAAGTGACACAATCACCGAGCGAAAATGCACATCTAATGGTTAAAATAAATTATCAGTGACCTAAGGCATAAGATTAAGAGGAAATAAATATTATACTAAAAGGATGATTTATAGAAAATAATTAAGACAATAGAGGAGAAAAAGAGATAGAGTGATAATACAAAGAAGGTTGATATTGTTAAAGGATTTATATGGAAGAACAAATACTAGAGCAGAGCACACTGAGCTAATATCTAGCTACAGCAGAGAAAATTTGAGAAGTATTATAGTTTGTAATTGAGGTAACATAATATCTTAGAGCACATAGAGTCTGATAAGAATTTTTTATTGATGTAATAAAGCGGACATTGATAAGTTGTTAATATTATTTTATTGAGAGCTAGAAATCTCAATACTGGGTAGATCTTAACCAATCTGATATTTGTAAAACCTTTAATATGGTACATCTCTAAGTGTATAGAATGTAAAATCTTCTAACCAGGTAGACCTAACAAGTCTTTGTATACTCTTAACTGGGTAAGGTATCAAAATGGATAAACTTTGTAAGCTCTAACCGAGCACCCTTTATACTATAGTTAGTGAAGGTTGTGGGTATCATCCCCACCGTAGTTTTTTCCTCTAACCAAGGATCTCTGCATAAAAAAAATTATGGATTTATGAGTTCATTTACTTGAATGTCTTTGTTATGTTGTATGAGCATTATATTAGTTTTATTTCAAGTTATTGAATTTGGTAAACAGCAAGCAACAATATATGGTTATAGACAGTCTTTGTTATAAAAAAAAATTGTGATACTGATTCACCCCTCCCCTCTCAATCCCAACTTTCCATAGTTATTACCTATTACTATCTCTACACCACCCAATAACACATCATAGACATAGAAAACAAAAGAGATCCCTGTGAAGAGGACAAGGTCCTCCAAACACAATTTACCACCTAGAAGAGGACTAAAATGCTAAAAGAAGAAGAAAAGGTAACAAAAGAGAAAATAGAAAAAGTACAAAAGAAACCAATTGAAAGACAACTTTGGAAACCGGATTTGAAAATGCTTTAAAAGAGAGTTGTGGAATAAGGCAAGCTAAACCAATTACCTAGATACTATAAAAGGTATGATGTAAATAATCAAATTGTGGTTGAAGACATTGTCATTAATCATATGCTTGTTTTCAAAAAGAATTTACTTGAGATAGAAAGAAGTATTCTGAAGGAACTATATGAATAACTTGAGGTAAGAAAGAAGTTAGCACTCAAAGAGGATGAGTGGATAAGAATAAAAGAAATTGAAGACATGTTACATGTTATTTCTTTTGATGAGCATGAGAGAATAATGAAATCCATTAAGACCCTACTAAGAGTAAAATCTAGATTGATAAGAATTATGGGGAGAAAGTATTATGAAGTTATAGACGAAGATCAGAAGGCTATAGACAAAGTCCTATTGGAATGTGAACCTGAAAAAACTTCACCTCCTAAGCACAAGGATACTAATCCTAAAACCATTGGAAGAGGAGAATATTCTAAGGTCACAAAAGTAAAAATTGACACGTCTAAGGATGCAGAGGATAGCAGTCATTTTTTTAGTACAATAAAGCAATCATATTTATTTTTTCTTGTGTGGTTGTGTCTTTGAACACCTCACTAGATGTAAGTGACCCTTTTCAAGTGAATGTGGATATTGTGACTAAGGTAGATAGAAGCGGTGAAGATAGTACAATTAATCTGACTGAGGAAGAGGCTTCTAAGGAAGAACAGAGAGCGAGTATAGTTGAGGTAGTTAAGGAATCTAAAATTAAAGTTGAAGTTAAACAAGAAACACATGTTTCTATTTCTTCATCTTTATTTTTGGCAAGTGGTGACAAACCTCTGGACACAAATTTTGAAATTATGGATGAAGATGAATTAATGAAATTATCATACATAGCCTTTGCTAAGGATAAGGAGAGATCTAACCAAAAATATGAAAAGAAGTCAAAGGTACTGGAAAGAGCAGTTGATAGTATCAACAAAATCCTACCCCTACCTTTCACTTTACAAGGAAGGGATATAGTGGAAAACCTAAACAAACTACTTGATGACTTTGATGTTCACTTTGATTCTTTACAGAAGACCGTAACAGTTAGAGCTGAAAAATAATATTTGGTGAAGAAACTTGATGAGGTATGTAAGTCAATCACATGGGACTTAGGCATATTGAATAATACTATTGTTGAATAAAATTCTTGTATTTCTTATGAAAGGAAGTTATACAGCTACTATATAAATCCTCTTAAGCACCTGAAGAACATTGAAGACATCATTGACAAAGATAGAAAGTCTCTGGATACTTTAGTACACACTTGTAAGTCCTCTCAAACTATTGCAGAGTTGGATAAGGAAGTGTCCAAACTGTTGGACAAAATCAGCGTACTTGAAATAGAGAAAGGGACAGTAATAGGAAGATTTGGTGTGTTAAAGAGTATAATCACTCTAAAACTATCAATTCTAGAGAAACATCTTTCTAATATGGAGACAGCAGAGAAGGCACTTGTTGATAAAATGCCCACTGAACTCAAGGAATTTGAGACTTCATCTTTTGTACTAAATGGTCTAATTCATGTTGGTAAGATTTTGGTAAAGACATGGATGACTGAGGCGATGATCTTGGAAACTTATTTTCAAGATATACTTCACACAGTATTAATTTATGGTGAACCATTCCTACAATTTTGGTATCTATATAGTTACATTTTTTCCATTGATGTCAAAGGGGGAGTAATATGTATGAAAATATGCACTTATAAATTTAATAGTTTGGTATTGAGCACTTAGTAATTTTTCACTAAGTGTTGCCATCAATGCCAAAGGGGGAGATTGTTGGAAAGTGGCCTAGTTAGCATTGCATAAAGGTTTTCATTTATGGAAACACTAATCATTGGCATTGTTGCTTGATGTACAATCATGTTTTAGATATTTGATTTTGCAAAAAGACTAAGTTCTGGAAGTAGTTGATAGGTTACAGTTGTACAGTTTTGGTCAGTGAGAACAATATGTGGAAAACAAAGTCATGCAAGCTTAGAGGAAGGTATTTTGGGATATAGTATACCTCCAGCTAAATTTTCTTATATTTTGAAGTTGATTTCAAAGAGTTGCAGTCTGTGTAAGTTATGTGAAGACAGTACAGTAGTTTAATAGGGCAGTTGAATGGTCGTGATGATTAAGGGAGTATAATGTGGAATCTAGAAGTGCTAATTTGGATTTGTCTTGGGTCCTACCCTATTTTTGTTAATATATGATATCTAACTATGTGTTTACTATTTGATAAATTA
The DNA here is from genome assembly GCA_018584345.1 of Thuja plicata. Lineage (NCBI taxonomy): Eukaryota > Viridiplantae > Streptophyta > Pinopsida > Cupressales > Cupressaceae > Thuja > Thuja plicata. The sequence continues at coordinate 1,706,096 of MU225851.1, forward strand.
ATGGTCACATTTTGTGATATATTTGTGAGCCAACTAATTATGAGATCGAGTATATATGAAGATTTTATGAGATGTGTACTGTAATGTTGTAATAACCTCCTAACAGTGCTAAATATTTTAATAGGGATACTATACTCTCAGTACATCATTTTTGGGTGCTAATTCCCCATGGGGTTTTACCTTTAACAGCTTTTCCTCGACAACAAAGGATAGTGTTATTGTGTTGGTATTTACTATGTTATCATTTGAATTGAAGTTTTGGTTTATAAAGTTTAATGTTTAATAATTTGTCTCACAACTGATTCACCCCCCCCCCCTCAATTGTGATGGTGGACTTTTATTCCTAATAGGATGTTGTGAGCCATAATTGGAACTATCTAAGAATTACTAATGCTTGTTCAATTCATTACTTGAGAAATATTTTGTAAAGATAGTTTATTATTGTAAGAGAAGTGAGCTCCTTGTTCTGCCCCTAACTACATTTTTATCCTTTAATAGGGATGTGTACTAAATATAATATTCAGCTCCTAACATACCAGGTCTCCTACAGGGACACTATACTCTTAGTGCATTATTTATGGGCATCATCCCTAGCGGGGTTTTCCCTTGGCCAGGATTTTGTCACGAACAAATCATGGTGTTATGAGTTATTTATTTTATGTGTATGTTCATATCATTTTATTAATTGCATGGTTAATTTGTAAATTATTAAGTTTGAAATTAAAGTGTTGTAATATTGATTCACCCCCCTCTCGGTATTACCTAATCCTAACATTTATTATGGAGATAGATATTTCACACTATTCATTGATGACTATTCAAGGATGGTGTGGGTTGCTTTCTTAAAGGGGAAATCTAAAACTTTTGAAAAATTCATAATCTTTAAGGATATGGTTGAGACAAAGTTTGAAGGTAAAATGTCTGAGATTCAATAGAGGTGTTGGATTCACATCCAACAAATTTAATGCATTTTTTGAACAACATGGACAAAGAGATATATGTCTGCACTGTGGACCACATAAAATAATTGTATTAAAGAGAGAATAAATATAACTATTCTAGACACGAAAAGGACAGTGATGATTGAAGCAAATGTTTTAGGGTAAAAGTACAAATCTGTCACACTTTTATAAAGAAAAAGGTCAACAACACACAAATTTTTTAACTTTAACGACATAAAAATGGCATTTATGTTTAAAATTTGGAGATGATGTAAACTAATGAAATGTGTAAAAGTGGATGAAGTTTATGCCTATAATTTTTTTAATTTTTTTTGAACAAGAATTCACATAGTTTTTAAATTTTTTAAGTCCATTGTTTACTTGCTGAAAAATGCTGAAAAACGAGGGTCTTGTTTGCAACAAAAAAGTATATGCAAATAATCTTTTTTTCCTCTGATTTCAAAATATGTCATAGATAAAATGTATAGCTAGTGCATAAAAGAAGAAAAATTAGTTTTCAATGTATATTTTCTCTAATATAACTACTCAAAGTCGAACATACCTGAAATCGACAGTTTTCA
>MU225851.1:1707965-1732793 GCA_018584345.1 Thuja plicata
CTAACTTAGCTAGAATGAATCTAGCTAGACCATATGTTTGAAAAAAAATAATTTTAGTTAGAAATACTCAAATTCAGCTATGCTGATAAGTTGTCCTGAAACGTGACACAACTTTGTGCTTTTACCCTTTACATGTTTATTGGAGAGAGGTTGTTAGAATTATAGTTTATACAATGAATCGGATACAAATTGAGCATGGTATTGGTAAGACTCCTTATGAACTATGGTATGATTGTATTCCTACTGCAAAATATTTTAGAATCTTTGGAAGAAAAATGTTTTTGATTAGGAGAAAACTAGTTTTACAGGGACCATAAACCCAAGTTATACAACAAAAACAAACTCTTGTTCAAAAGATAAAATAGACACCCACCAAGTGAAAGGAAACTAAGTGTGCAGAAAATAGTTCCCTATGCTAAACTCCCAAGAAGAGGATCGTGCAAATTCATATTTAACCCTTATCAATTATAGAATGATAATACAATAACATGCATACATAGAAAAATGAGAATGAAACAATGATTTGCCCTGGGGAAAACCTTTCGGTAAAAAACCCCAGCACTCCAAAACCTGCACAATGTATTAATCAAAAATATTGTTGTTTACAATACACTTGCAATGCAAGTTCTTTCAGGAGATAATCAACAATTGAAGATAAATCTGGCAGCATAACAACATTCCAACAATACACTAACTTCACTTCTGATTCACAACCCTAAAAATGCTTATATCATGCGCTTTCCTTTTTAGGGAAACTTCCAAAAGGCAGATGTATTAGGGTTAACATGATCAATTTTCACATGTCTTGCATGTCTTCACCCATCATCGAATTTTTCACAATTAGCTCTTACAAATATTAATGACCATCATAGGAATTTGTCATAACCGTTTCAATCATGGTTACCTTACACATTGTCCAAAGTGCCAACATTTGGCAAATAACCTCTACCATAGAAAAGGGATGCCTAGATCCACCTAGACCAAGTTTGATCATCCATGTCATCTTCCAAGTGGAGTGAAAACACAACATGTCTACTCAACTAAATGACAGAATGAATATCAAACTTAAATACATTATTTGCAAACAATTAATTATAAAACAAATAATATCAAATGTAAGGAAATATACAAGGTTGAGACACCTTATTCCTAACATTCTCCCACTTTTCAAACACCTTCTAAGAGCCAAAGGAAATAACAGGATTTAACTGCTATAGGCCGAGAGGCCCATAGACTCCGAACACCACCTAAACTTCTCTGTGCCCACAGGTTTTGTCAATGCATCTACAACATTATTTACTGTATCTACCTTCTCCAAACTTAACTTTCCATCCTCTACCATATCTCTCACAAAGTAAAACCACACTTAAATGTGCTTGGTTCTGGCATGGAAAGTTGGATTCTTCGCAATGAAAATAGCACTCTGACTATCACAACAAATTTTAATATGTCCTGCATCAACACCAACATCTGAACATAGTCTCTTAAGCCAAATGGCTTCCTTACAAGAATGAGTAGCTACCATGTAATCTGCTTCTATCATGGACAAAGCAACCATAGGTTGTCACTTACTCATCCAACTGATGGCACCACAAAACATAGTGAACACATAGGCACTGGTGGATCTCCTACTGTCAATGTCACCTGCCCAATCTGAATCCATAAACCCATGAATACAAACTAAATGTGAAGCTCCAAAAGAGTTTCCATGATAGCATATGGAATACTCTGATGTACCCTTCAAATATATGAATACTCTCTTAACTGCTTCCCAATGTACCCATCCAGGTTTAGCCATAAATTGACTCAGGACTCCCACTGCTTGGGCAATGTCTGGTCTAGTACAGACCATAGCATACATAAGGCTGCCAACTACACTCGCATAAGGTACTTTTCTCATGTCCTCCACCTCATTGGGAGATTTTGTAAAATCATCCATAGATAACTTTGTTCCCATAGAAATAGGAACACACAATGGTCAGCAATCTGCCATGCTAAACCTGTCCAAAATAGACTTCACATACTTACTCTGACTCAACCAAAGTTTTCTGTTAGATCTATCTCTGCTGATTTCCATTCCCAAAATATACCTGGCTTCCCCTAGATCTTTCATCTCAAACTGTGCTAACAACTAAGACTTCAAATTATAAATCATACCCATACCCTTACCAATCAACAACATATCATCAACATATAATGCAATAATAAGAAGGCGATCATTGTCAACTTTGAAATAAACACAATGATCTAATTTTGATCTCAGAAAACCAATCGACAACACAAAGGCATCAAATTTAAGGTACCACATCCTAGGAGATTGTTTCAAACCATACAAAGACTTCTTTAATCTACAAACCAAAGACTCTTTACTTTTCTGAATATAGTGCTCAAGCTGTGACATATAGATCTCTTCCTCCAAAACACCATGAAGGAAAGTTGTCTTCACATCCATCTATTCTGCCTCTAAATCATATGATGCTGCTAGAGATAACAGAAATCTAATGGATATAAGCTTTTCAATAGGAGAGAATATTTCACCATAATCAATTCCCTCCACCTGTGAATACCCCTTTGCAACCAATCTGGCCTTGTACCTCTCAACATTGCCATCTGCACAGAATTTCTTCTTAAACACCCATTTGCTTCCAACAGGTTTCCGTCCTTTAGGCAAAGGTACTAGGTCCCAAGTTTTGTTCTTCTCCAATGAAGCCATCACATTATCCATGGCCTCAATCCATGAACCTGCATCTTCCATACCTATAGCCTCTTTCACAGATCTAGGCTCATCAATTTTTGTAATCAAGGCATAAGCATAACTGGAATCTAACATAGAAAATCCAAACCTCTTTGGTTGCTTTCTTTCTCTTGTGGATCTCCTAAAGGGCTCAGGTTGAGGTTTTTCTACCTCTTCTTCTAAATTTTTAGAGCTGCTAGAGCTCTCCTCATCATCAGATCCATCACGATGTCTCTTTTCAGTCTTCTCAGGGGTAGGAGGCAACTGAACAACATCTTCTTTCATTTATTTTTCATCTTGCTATAGCACAATAGGAGAAGTTGTTATCTCTCTAAAAATAACATTTCTTCTATACAACACCTTACCAATCATAGGACCCCAAAGCTTGTATCCTTTCACACAAACACTGTAGCCGATGAAGATACATTTTACAGCCTTGTTTTCCAACTTAGATCTTCTCTCCTTAGGCACATGTGCATAAGCTTCACAAACAAAAAAACGAAGATGTCTAATTGAAGGCTTCTTACCAGACCATACCTCCATGGGTGTCTTACCAAAAAGAGCTGATGTAGGAGATCTATTAGCCAGAAAGAAAGCAGTGGCCATAGCTTAAGCCCAAAACCTTTGTTCGAGGCTTGCTCCACTAAGAATACTCCTAGTCTTCTCCATCAATGTCCTATTCATTCTTTCTACAACTCCATTTTGCTGTGGGGTATAAGGAGTTGTCTTATGCCTCTTGATCCCTCATTCTTTACAGGACTATTCAAACTCTGTCGAACAAAACTCACCACCATTGTCAGTTCTCACACACTTAATACTTTTATCAGTCTGATTCTCTACAAGAGCTTTAAATTCTTTGAACCAACTGAAGACATGTCTTGATTTTAAGGAAATAAATCCATGTCCTTCTACTATAATCATCTATAAAAGATACAAAATATATAGATTTGGAGAGTGAAGGAACTTTAACAAGACCAAAAACATCTGAATGGATAAGATCCAAAATACTAGAAGACTTGTGAGAACTGGAGTAAAACTGAACACGATTTTGCTTACCATAAACACAGTATTCGCAGAAGTTAAACTCAAGATTACAATCATTTATCCCCTCAATGAGGTTTTTATTTTTTAGGGTTCTGAGACCCTTCTCACCCATGTGGCCAAATCTCATATGCCACAACATTATCTTTTCGGCAGGAAGTTTGCCTTCCAAAGTGTTAGCACCCTTAGGTACACTTGTTGCACTACCATCAGAACCCATTACCATAGACTTCTTCATTACTGGTTTAGATGGTGGAGATGAAGTGACTGCTTCTCTATTCCTTGAGATAGAAGAACTATTGCACTGTCAAGTGCAAGAATCTAGCTGAAACAGGGTACCTCTCCTAGTACCTTTCGCGAGCACCATAGATCCTATAATCATCGTTTATTCTTCTTTCAAAAAAATAACTTGCACACCTGCATCATTCAGCATACTTACAAATAACAAGTTTCATGCCAAACCCAGGAAGTAACATTACCCCATTGATCCCCTTTACTCGTCCATCAAGGAATCTAATAATGACTCTTCCTCGTCTAACTATCTCTAGGTGAGAATCATCACCAAAGTACACCTTTCCACCATCAAACTCCTCATACTTTGAGAACCAACTTCGATGAGAGGTCATGTGAAAAGAAGCACCCAAGTCAATTATCCACACATCATCAAATGCATGAGTGGCCAAGGCTGCGACAAAAGCATCGCCATCTTCTTGAGATTTTTTGGAATCTGAATCTGGGCTTTTCTTCTTCTTCTTTGGCTCTTTGCAGTCCTTACTAAAGTGCCCAATCTTACCATAGTTCCAACATGTTACCTTAGAATTTCCAGGAGTCTTCAATTTCCCATGGGATTTGGATCTACCCTTTTCAGACTTCTTGTCATTTTTCTTTCCTCTGTCTTTGGATCTACCGCGAACAGCAAGGGCTTCCTTGATTGAATCAGAGGTCTTTCTTTGCATCTCCTTAAATAGCAGCAAAGACACCACAACATCCATTTGGAAAGTGACAATAGTACTCCCAAGGGTCATCACAAGATGGTCCCATGAATTTGGCAAGGAACATAGCAGGGTCATACATCAATCCTCCTCCTCCAACTTGACACCGGTTGATGTCAACTGTGCAATAAGCATGTTAAATGCATTTAGGTGATCTATAATGTATCCTCCTTCCTCCATTCTTAGAGAATACAACTTATTTCATAGGAACAATCTGTTCACCAAGGACTTGGCCTGATACACAGACCCAAGCCGTGTCCATAATTTGTTTGCGGTCTTCTCCTTGAGAACATTCAGGAGAACAGAATCTACTAGACAGAGTCTAATGAGACCCTTAGCTTTCTGATCCTTGAGATCCCAATCTTCTTGAGGCATGTTTACTGGTTTGATATCATTTGCAACCACCTCCCATACATCATGGTCTACAAGCATGTCTTCCATCTTGAGTTTCCACAACTCAAAGTTTGTGCCACTGAACTTTTCCACCTCCATTCTACTGTATGAAGAACCTGCCATCTCTTCCTACAATAAGGTTATGAATACTCTACAACAATACTCCCACTGAACTGGAGATTATCTCAAAAAACCCATACCCTAACAAATAGAACCAAACATGGCCAAGCTCTGATACCAACAGAAAGGAAACTAGGTGTGCAAAAAATAGTTCCCTATGCTAAACTCTTAAGAAGAGGATCATGCAAATTCAAATTTAACCCTTATCAATTACAGAATGATAATATAATAACATGCATACATAGAAAAATGATAATGACATAATGATTTACCTTGGGGAAAACCTTTCGGTAAAAAACCCCAGCACAATAATATCAAATGTAAGGAAATATACAAGGTTGAGACACCTTATTCCTAACACCAGGAAGAAACAAGACATTAAAAGACAACAAAATATAGAGGGAAAAACCCCAAACTAACCTATAACATCTTAACTAAATTATCATTTTCCCTAATAATGTCTTCATTAATACCCCACTTTCTTGACTATGTTGTCTAAAGGGTTCAAACCCTTTTTCTTGCTTCTCAGACTGGTAGCAGGGCCCAGCATAGTAGAGGTGGTCCCGATCTCAACCTTAGCATCCTTATCCTCTGCCATGTCTTTTCTCCTCTTCTTCACCTGGGAATCCTCCTTTGGAATGTTTTGAACAGAAACAATTTTTTCATTGAGTTTTCTTAGACCCTCACTGGTGCCCTTCATGGTGGATTTATTTATAGAAATAACCGTGTTCAACTTTTCGTGAGCCACCTTAATAGAATCTTTTGTCTTGCATATTTTCTCTTCATGGGCATGCTTGAGATTGTTGATACCTTTGGCCAAAGTGTAATTTTCTGCAAGAATAACATATTGTTTTTTAATAGAGGGGGATGTTTTCTTCAACTTATTAATTGCAGTAATAATCCAATCAAAAATTTCCTCTTCATTTTCCATAATATTATTCACCAAAGTATTGATAGAAGAGTTATCCAAATTTGAAGAACCCTTTTTCCAGTGGAGTGTCCCTACACACATCTATATGAGTAGTTACATCATTTCCTTTTTCAATATCAATATTGTTTTGCAAGAAAGGGGAGTCCTTCCCCTTATCCTTGTCCTTTTCATCCTAAAATAGGGGACCTCTGTTTGGGAGGTGACAAAGGATTCGAGTGGGAGGATTTTTTCAAATTCTTAGGAGAAGACTTAGTGATTTTGACCTTTACTTTTTGTTTTGTGTCACTAGAATTGACCTTGGTTTTATTTTCCAAAGAGTCAGGGATAACAACAACCAAGGGTTGGTAATCAAATCCATCATCCTCCAAGGAAACCACTCTCTTCTTCCAAGAGGAGGAAGGTGAAGAAACCTGAATTTTTGACTTACCTTTTCCCTTATAGATATGGAAAATTTTATCTCCATCTGAATCAACATCAGGGTGTTCAAAATTTGTGCCCCCTTAGTGAACCCTCATGTTTTTATTAAAATCAATACTAATTTTTGGAGGGGAAATTTTCTCCACATTGAGGGCTTTAGCATGTTTCATAAACAAAAGAATAAGACCCTCATGAAGGATAGGAGAGGAGGGTTTCTTCCTATGGGCTACAACACTATGGCTAAGCAAAGAAACAAAATAGAATGAAATAGAAATAGCCTTTTTGAGATAGAAATAATTCAAGATAATGAAATGGTATCTAAAAATACTACCAAAGTTCTCATCTAAAGTCAGGTAACACATAATTACATCAGTTATGTCTAGTCATGACTTTGGAAGAGAACATCTGTCAAAACCCCCATCTCTATTTTTGAGGGCCTTTTCTCATTCACTGGGAAGAAATAAAAAATTATTGGCATCTATTGCACATTGAGGAAATATAATCAAAACACCATCCACAAATGAATTTTTACCTCAAATAAAGAGGCCAACCTACCTCCATTCACCCTCATGTATGAATTTATCATTCTCCATGCATGCAATAACTCACCATCCTTCATCATCATTACGAATATCTTGGCTCAAGCTTATTAATTTATGATTATTCATATCCTATTATAATTTTTTATGTGTTCTAACACCCAAGTTAGCAAGGTGATTCACCACGTAGTTCCCCTCACGATAAACATGGGATATTAAAATTTTCAAACCCCTCCAATAACCTTAGGATATCCATTATGATATTTTTAATGGTCCAACTAGGGGGAGAGGCACCCTTGAGACAATTAATAATGTTCAAATAGTCTCTTTCTAACCATACATTAGTTATACTATTATCTTTAGCCATCTTTACGTCCAAATAGATAGCCATAGCCTCAGCATAATGGTTTTCCTAAGTCCCCAAAGGGAGTGTCATTGTTGAGACAATTCTACTTGTGTGATCTCACGTCTTTGGAAGTAAATGTTATATCAAAAAAGATGAATATTTAGGGAAATTTGATCCTAGATGTGATGAAGGTATTTTTTCTAGTTATTCAACAAAGAGAAAGGAATACAAATGTTTTTGATTGAGGTTAAAATAGTTTTTGAAGGGAACAGTAACCCTGTACAAAAGGAGCTAAAGATAATCAGGAAACAACACTACAAAAAGCAAAACAAATAGCAAAGAGCAACAGCTAGGGTTAAAAGATAGAAACATTAAAAACCCTCCAACATTTACAACCAGCCAAAAGATGAAACCCAGACAAAAAGAAAACCAGCCACAAAACACAGTTAATTCTTTTTTTCCATAATCTCAACAAAGTCAGCTATCACATTTTTATACTTTTCAATAGCCTCTCTAAGATCTTTTATTTCCTTTGTGCTACTCAATTTCACCTTTTTAGCACTCGCCCTAGTATGAGTCCCTGGTCCAGCAATGCTTGAGTCAATAGTAGTATCATCATCCATTGTGATGGGAGTAGTGTTCCCATCCAGCACTGAGAGAAGTGCCCTTAAGTTTTTATCAGTCACCTTCATGCCTTCATAGTTATTTTTCATCATACGGCTGAGAGTATTTTCAATACTCTTAATGCGACTTTCAGTCGTATGCTAGCAGAAATTAACCACTACATTAATTTGAAGTTCAAGCTTCTCCAGCAGTCTTTTATCCATTTCTTCCTCTTGAGTTTCATTGTTCTTGGTAGCCTTATTCACTGGTTCTACAATCAGGATAGCAATATTATTCACTCTATCATGGAGATCATCATACCTACCATTGATGTCTCTTATTTCATCAAGAAGATAAGAGTTTAGCTGATAATCCATCTTAGCCCGCTCTTTAACAACCTGCATAAACCTTGTAGGTTCTTGGCTTTTCTCTGTCTCATTTTCATGGCTGCCACCAGCTTTATCATTATCTTTTTTGTTATTCCCTTCCATTTTATTACCCTCTAATTTTTCAGAGGTTTCTCTAGAAAGATTACCCTCATTAGACTGAGACTCGGCATAATTCACTAGAATAGGAGTGATGTCAGGGTTGGCCTTCTCTTTATTTTTTAGGCTTGACTCACTATTCTTCTTCTCAGGGGTTTTAGTTCGCACCTCACCTTGGTTTCTAGGCTCCTCTGGCATTTTGTTGTCTTCCTGTCCTTCTGTTTCCTTGTCCTCAAAACTGCCTTTATTGTCGCTATCCATCTCCTTAGAGGAGCCAATGATTTCTTGCTCAATGGATTCTGTATCCTCCCCTATTTCCATACATATTTACTCTAAGAGGAACTTGGCCACCTCACCCTTATCTCCTCTATCTACCTTCCCCTTAGCCTTTGATTCATTGTCCATGTTCATTCCATCCTCCTCCATGAGGATCTTAGTAGGGTTAGCCCCAACATTGCTTGCTTTACCCTTTCTCTTTTTGCCTAGAGTGTTACTCTCATTTGCCATTGGTCTTTTTCCCTTCTTTCCCCTGTTCGAGCCTTCGGCTTGGGTGTTATCCTGCAACTTAAATTTTTCATACTCATAGATCAATAGAATAAGCCCATGATGGAGAATAGGCTTCTTGGCATTCTTTTTTTTTTCCATAATGCTATTACCCAAATATTTAAGAATAAAATAGGGAAAATATATTTTCCTATTGTAGCAGAAATGATTAACCAACATGAAATGGAAATTGTAAACCCTAGTGTACCGACCCTCAAGGGTAAAGTACTACATGATATCTTTAACCATTTTATCCCAAAAGAGCTTCATATGACAATGCAAGACATAATCTTCCTTTTGTTTGACAAGTAAATCTCTTTCCTCCTAGGTCTTAGGGTACATTCTAGTAGCATTTTTAGCCATAACCCCACTTCTATAATATTTCAAACCAGACATTTTCAGACCTGTGATTTTAGAAATGATTTTCTCAGAAACACAGAAGGTCTTACCATAGATATTCACCATGCCATTTTCCCAGCTATCCGCAAACTCCTTAGAGATATCCTTGTTGTAACCATGGAGTCTCTCCATATAATCCGTGACCCCTCCTTCCTTGAGTCTCTTCCATACCTCGGCCTCTTTTTTCCATTTGCAGATATAGGGTTCTTCCCGTTTCAACTTGCCTCCCATTTTAGCAGTAACCCATAAATCAAAAAATACACAGAATGAGTGTGATGAGAGTTGTGCGAGCGAATAATGGGGAAATGCCACCTTTTAAAAGAAATGATAACATATATCCCATAAATTTTATAATTATTGCACTTGTTGTCGTGTGTGCGAGGCTCAAAATTGAGGCAACTCTGATTACTATCCTTTCTTGCCATCATCATAAGTAATATTTCTGGGCTTATGGTGGATTTGATCATACCTTAGTAGATTTAGGATATCTTTTTTTAATCCTTGGTTACCTTGTCAATTTTTGACGTCAGCACTTAAAACACCCTCATTCACCAGGTTGTCTGCCACATAGTTCGACTCTCTAAAGGCGTGACTGACATGAGTGACCTCAAAACTAGCTAACAAAACTTTTATCTGATCAATGATGTGACTTGTATTCCAAGAGGGAGGATGAATTCCATTAACACAATTAATTGTGTTCATAGAGTCCCCTTCCAACCATAGTTTTGAGCAATTCTGTCTTTTTGCTAATTTGCAAGCATAGAGGGCCGCCATAGCTTCAGCCACATGACTAGTTTGAAATCCAATAGGTATAGCAGAAGTAGAAACACATCTACCTTTAGCATTTCTAACAATACACCCACATCTAGCAATGTCAGGATTTCCTTTAGCCACACCATCAGAATTCACTTTGTTCCATCCTAGTGGAGGGGAGCTCCAGACAACAGACTCGCAGGAAGAAGGAGAGGGCTTAAGATTAGAATCAAAGTTCCAGTGCTCAATAAAATCCATATCAAGGTTCCCTTACATTAATTTCAGTTTTAGATCACAAGCAATTTTAGTATTTTCAATTATGCTTCTAATTATTTTGGATCCGATCAAGTAGGGAATGAAGGTGTTGTTTCTGAAAATCCTGTCATTTCTTTCTTTCCAAATCCTCGATATGACATGAGGGGCAATAAAATTCCAAAAAAAAATTCCCAATTGGTGAGGGATGGGAGATCTCCATTGGTCTAGGAAATATTCAATTGTATTAGGGAACACCCAGCTTACTTTCTAGTGTTGCAACACAACCCTCCAGATATCCTTAGAGAATTGACAATGAAGCAGGAGGTGAGATGATGACTCAGCATCTTTCATACAAAGGTAGCATCTATTAGGGATCATCCAACCTCTTTTAGTCAGATTCTTTGTAGTAAGGATTTTTCCTGTATAAAAATCCAGAAAAAAAAGTTAATTTTAGGGATCAGGGAAGGATACCAAACCTTAGCCCAGTTGGGCTCCTCACCAAGGGGGGAGATCATTGAATAAGTAGAGGCCACTGAGAATTTACCATTTGAATTAGGGTCCCAAACAATTTCATCTTCACAATTATCTCTAATAACCCAGGGGGCAAGATCCAGGTTAATAAAATTCAAAAGAGGGTCTATGTCACTCAAATTGACCCATTTGTTATCTTTCCAGTAATCAGCAACTTTACACCCAACTCTATGAGTGTAGATCTCTGAAAAATGAACCATTTTGGGGTACTAGATGAGAGGTTTATCCCTAAACCAAGGATCCTCCTAGAAATTGATTTTCTACCCATTGCCCACTTTCCAATGAGCTCCTTTAGCTGCAACAGGTCTAGCTCTCAAGATGTTGTTCCAAATCAAAGATCCCTGAACTGAGATAGGAGAAGATAGGAAAGAATCAATAGAGGGAGTGGCGAATAGATATTTAGACTTAAGGATTTTATTCCAACCTTTTTCTTCTCCAAAATTTCTCCAGCACTGCTTAGCTAGGAGAGCAATATTAATGTCCTTAATTTTTCCAATGCCAAGGCCCCCATGTTTAATAGGCTTGCACACTTTCTCCCAAGCCACAAGGTGGATTCTATTTTTCTCTTCAGTGTCTGACCACAAGAATATTTTCTAGATCTTCTCAATAATATTAGCAATATTGGATGGGATTTTGAAGAGGCTCAATGCATAAACAGGGAGATTTTGGAGGGAACTCTTGAGTAGAAGGATTTTCCCAGCATTTATGAGGAGGGTACCTTTCCATCCAGCAAGTTTTTTGTTGAACTTTTCTACAATTGCATTCCAGAAAGAATCTGGAGGTTTCAGACCCATCGGGAGACCCAAATAGCTAGAGGGGAAATTTGTAATAGTATAACCAAGGATAGTCACCATTCTTTTTTGATTTCAAGAGGGGTGTTGAAAAAAATGAGGGAGCTTTTTTCCTAGTTTATAAGCTGACCAGTAGCCGAGGAATAGGTATCTAGAGCCTTCTTGATTTCTTTAGCTTCTTTTATAGAGGATCCCATAAGCACGGTATCATCCAAAAACTACTCATGGGAGCTAGGGGGACAAGAGGACGAAGGGAGAAGCCCATGAATCAAACCCTCTAGGACCCCTTTAGAGAATATTCACCCCAAGCTTTCAACCATGATGGAAAAGAGGATGGGGTAAATGGGATCCCCTTGGTGGAGCCCTCTAGAGGGGAAAAACATATTAGAAGTTGAACCATTCACCAGCACTGAAATAGAAGGAGAGGTAATGAGTTGTTGAATAAGGTCAACCACTTTCAAAGAGAATCCAAAGGTAGTTAAAACTTTGCAAAGGAATTTCCAATCCACTCTATCATAGGCCTTTAAGAGGTCGGCCTTCATTAGGAAACCATCCTTTGTTGAGACCTCTAGAGAGTGAATGTTCTCATGAACAGATATAATTGAATCCATAATTTGACGACCTGGGACAAAACCATTTTGTTGGGGGGAGATAATATCTGATAGAATCTTCAGAATACGAGCCATGAGGACCTTGGAGATGATCTTATAGAATGTGTTACACAAGCTGGTCGGTCTAAAGCTATCAGCATTATCTACCCCCGGCCTCTTGGGAATAAGGACAAAAAAAGTAGAGTTAACTTCCCTCAAGAGGGAACCATAACCAAAGAATTCTTTCACAGCATCTGATATGTCTTTCTCCACAATGTACTAGAAAGACTAGAAGAAAAAAGTAGGGAACCCATCTGGACCAGGATATTTTTCTCCATCAAAGGAGAAAACTGTAGCCCTGATTTCTTTAGTAGACAAAATTTTATTCAGCATCTTATTATCTTCTCTTGACATGATACACGGAATCAAATCTAGAAGTAGTGGTTGATTATCTTCAGAGAGATCAGGGTTGGCTTTGAGAAGAGAAGCAAACTATACAAATAATTCTTTTTTGATTTCCTCCTCCTTGCTCAGTCTTCCATGAGGCCCATTTATATGCTCAATCCTTTTGGCAGCCTTATGTTTCTGGGCAGTCAAATGGAAGAACCGGGTATTCTTATCCCCTGCATGGAGCCAAAGAGCTCTGGAATGTTGTCTCCAAAACACCTCCTCCTTAGAAATAATGTTATGATAATCAGCTTGAATTTTTTTTTCCTTAATTTTGTTCTCCACAGTCAAACCCTCTAGATCAATAGTTTTTTGGATCTCTTGGAGGTTAGCTTGGACCAAGCTTTTAATTTTAAAAATATCACCAAACTCTTCTTTGTTGCAGACCTTAACTTTGTTCTTTATTCTTTTGAGTTTTTGAACAACTCTATACATAGTTGTACCTTCCACTTGGACATTTCACCAGTCAGCAATATTTTTTGCAATGTTTGGGTGCTGCATCCACATTTTCTCAAATCTAAAGGGGTAGTTTCTCTTACCCAAAATAGGATTCATATGGATGTAGATAGGTCAGTGGTCTAAACCTACCCGGGTAAGAGTAGACAAAGAGCAGTCATAGAGGAGAATCCAATAAGTAGAAAGAAGGGTCATATCTAGACAAACTTGGATCAAGTTATCCCTAGTTATTCTATTAGACAAAGTAAAGTTGATTCCTCTGAGTTCAAGGTCCAAGAGAGCTTGATTGTTAATAAAATCCATCAGAGCCACCCCACTGTCAATCTAAGAAATGATACCTCCAAATTTTTCAGAATCGATAAGAGGGGTATTGAAATCTCCAACCACCATCCAGTAATCATTCTTAAAGTTACTTCTCTCAGATTCCAATTTGCGCCAAAATCTATCCCTACCAGTTTTAGTGTTGGGCGCATAAATATTTGATAGAACCCAAGTGAAGCCATCCCAAATATGATTGAATCAAATAGAAGATATGTTACCTTCTGATTTTATAATTTCCCCTAAAATAGTATTAAGGTTCCAAAAGGAGGTAGTACCTCCAAAGGCCCCCACGGAACTACAACCTGCAACACCACAGTTTTTAAACATTTTTAACTTTTCCACTTTATCTCTAGCCATTTTAGTTTCCTGAATAAGGATGATGTTTGGCTTCTGATCCCTAACTAAATTTTTCAAAACATCCTATTTGTGGGGGATATTCAATCCCCTGATGTTCCAGGAAATAATCTTCATTTATAACTTTTGGGAGAAATCCTGGATGGTTCTCTGTCTCCCATCTGCTACACTTTGCCTACTTTCCTGTTCTCAAATGAATCTATTTTTAGGTCTTCCCCTAGGAGGTTTAGGAGTGCCCACATCTTCTCTCATATCTCTAGTAACAACACCTCCTAGGGGCATCCCAAGATTTGGGCTATTTTGTTTCTTCTTATTGTGAGATACCTTAGTCCATAGTTCCTCTTGGCGGGCTAGAAAGGGGTTAGATTCTCAAGAGAGTCCGTCCAGCTAGTATTAATCCGGGGAGTTTGGGGGCTTAATATTCTATCATTAGATTTAACACCTATATCAATGATAACACCAAAAGGAGAAGTAGGTTTATCAATACAAAGAGTTTCCATACCTGCTAGGTCACCTACTATTTCTCCTTCTTCAAAGGAGTCTGTTGGTTTTGTTGGTTCTGTTGCTTCCAACAGGAGTAGCTCCTCACTAGTCCTTAGTTTAGTAGCCACCAGGGGGGTCCATTTAGGCTTAAATCTGAACCATTCCCTGAATAAATAACTAATTCTATCAAGCTGGAATCTTTAGGGTTAACCAGTGTTTTCTCCTTCTAGATCTTCCTTGGTTCCTTGAGAGGAATGGTTTTCGCTTTCTGATTCTTGAAGGGGTAGTCTTTCACCCTGTGGCCCAATTTATGATAAGAAAAACAAACAAAGGGGAGGGATTCAAACTCAACTTATTGTGACCAAGACCCAAGCTTCAAATTAATCATAATGGTATTAGGTAGATCCATCGTCTGAAGGATGTTAACACAAACCTTGGCATACACCCTTCTCATTTTTGTCATTGTCATTGGATCAATCAAAAGGAGATCTCCAAAGGAGCTTTCCAATCCTCCCAAGACATCTTCATGCCAATATTCTAGAGGGAGACCCTGGAATCTGACCCAGACCGGAGTTGAGACAAAGAAAGTTGAGTAATTGAGGACCAGATTTGGGGACCATTTATGCAGGGCAAGGGAAAAATGGCCCAGCTTCAAAGGGCCACCGTAAAGGATATTTGATAGATCTTCCATATTAGAGAACTCAAAGGAAAAGAAGCCTTTGGTCATCGCTGCAATATCAACTTGCCCTTTCAGGAACCATTTTCTCTTTGCAAACTTCCTAACAACTTCTATGTTAGGTCTCCCCCCGGCAAACTTGCCTATCAGGGTCACCTCCATAGTAGAGATGGAATGATCGATCAAGGGATCAGGAATAAAAATAGAAAATTCACCTTTCGAAGGGTTAGAAACCACATTGACTACTGGAAAGGAGGATTTTCCTATTGGTTTTATAGAAAAGAGGCAGACCACTTTCCCTTTGGAGATGGCTCTCCTACTTTGAGAGATTCTTTAGCCTGTCGAGGACCGTCAGAATCTGGGGGGCCCTCACAAAAAGTACTCTCAGAGTCAGCTCCCTTTGTTGACTTCAACCTGATTTGGTCAATCTCAGTCTTGTTCTCATTCTGCTGGGGGATTCCTCTAGTAGAGATTCCTTCCTAAGGAGAAGCCTTTGCAGGTACTGCACCTGCAGCAATAGCACCGCCATTGATAGGTCTAGGATTCGAAATAATTTTCCCACTTGAATTTTCTACCATTCCCGCTTGGTGCTAGAAGATGTTAAGGCATACAAATGTTATAATAACAGGTTGACAAAGATAGTTGAGAGTGTTAATGTCAAATTGGATGAAAGAAATTAGAGACAAGCTAGATCTTGTGGATATGATTCAGATGATCAGGATGATAATACAAATTAGGGAATGAAACAACATACTCAAAATCAGAATCAGATTATTCTAAGGAATCAAGATGAATAATTTGTTAGTATGTACAAGCACTGAGAGGGGATGAATTAGTGTAGACAAGTACTTAATAAATTTCATCACCAATCTAACAAATCTAATCAACAACTTCCAACTAATGAAACATGCAACTCATAATATCAAATAGAAGTAAACAACATTAATAATCTACAAAAGCATCACATATGACACAGATTTTTCACGTGGAAACCCTTGTTAGAGGAAATAAACCATGATGGGTATGACACCCACAAATCACCTTACTGTAGTAAAAAGTGTTTTCCCTATTAGGAGCTACAATACCCTTTCTAGGGTTCACCCTGTTAAAAGTGACTAGTACCTTGTTAGAATTACCAAAATACTTGTTAGAGTCTACCTCTCTAGAGGATTTCAACCTTCAATAAATAAGTTACCTTGTTAACAAATTTACAATAAGGACATGTTAGGTTCTACCATGTTAAGAGATTTAACCTACTGCAACTATTAGGAAACAACAACAATAATGATTTATAGAATGGTAATTATTTCCTATTAGATCCTCACTTCTCCTTCTATTTGACATTGTACTGATCTATACTTATTCAATCTCTAATCATTTCACATAAAAATATGATCGCAACCCTAAATCACATGATTTATATCTCCTTAAATATTGTGTTCTTAAGTGGCTTAAAACCTAAAAACCTTCCATCAAAGTTGACACAAAATATTTACCAACCTCCTCAAAATCAATGCCAATCATACCTAATACATCATCCCAAAATGTAATATCCAATTTCATAAACAATAGCCTACCTCAGATCCACCACCTTAACTAATTTATCATGAAATTTTGATTGATGATACAATAGGTACACTGTCTTCCACATCAAAAACATAATTTACTCAAAACATCAAATTAGTTGTCGCAATCAGAACCATGGATTCTTCATACCATATTAATGTCTCCTCTAATATTGCATCATCTAATTTTATCTGTAACTCGACTGCTACCAATTTAACGAATTGAAATTATTCTTCCTATTCACCTCTTGTACACAGGTCAACGCAATTAACTATTTTACCTTTACTGATCATGTATGGATCTTACCAGTCACTCCAATCATATTAAATGATCATGTTTCCATCAATGACAACCAATTATGTATCTTTTTATGATCAATCTTCAGATCTCCAAAAACTACCATAATTCCAACAAAATTCATTGGAGATGAAGAAGAAGAAGAAGAAGAGACACAAGATTCTGGTATACATTCAAATCCTAATACTCCAAGGTGTTTGATATTGGATCATTCATAAAATCAGATAATAGGTGATAATAAAGGTGTTAAAACTAGAATAATATTGCAATTACCATTTTTTGTTGCCAAAAGATCGACATGTTAATGCCTAATACAACCACTAGACATATAGAAGACACAGGAGGCGGTTAATCCATGTCATGAACCACCACTGTGTTGAAAAACCAAGGAGACCAAGGGGAAAATCAATCTTTCTCACCATTTTAACAATCCTCCCAATGCAATATTGAGGTTCAAACTTATGACCAAGCTCTAATACCACTTGTTACAAATAGCGCTTGTCATTGCACCAAAAGATTGACATGTTAATGCTCGATATAATGACTAGACATATAGAAGATACATGAGGTGGTTAAGACATTTGACAAACCACCATTGTGTTGAACAACCAAGGAGGCCAAGGGTGTAACCATTCTTTCTCACCATTGTAACAAAGAAGACTTGTTGAAAATAGAGGAGATTTTGAAGATTTTGAAGATTGAACATAAATATGTGAATGAATCTTTCAAATATGAATAGTGGGTGAAAGATATGGAAGAATAATTAGATCAGATTGAGAAGAATGATACATGGATTCTATTTCCCATACCTAACAATAAGAATGTGATAGCTACTAAATGGGTTTTCAGAAACAAACTGAATGAAGATTGTGAAGTGGTCCAGAATAAGGAAAGACTTGTTTGCAAAGGTTATTCACAGATGGAAGGTATTGATTTTGAGGAGAATTTTTCTCATGTTTCTATAATTGAATTTGTTATATTATTTCTTTCTTATGTTTCTTACAAATATTTAAAGGTATATCAAATAGATGTCAAGTCTAGATTTTTGAATGGTGAGTCGGAAGAAGTTTATGTTGAGAAACCTAATGGATTTAGTTTGACTGATTAGAGAAATATAGTTTTCATATTGAAGAAATCATTATGTGGATTGAAACAAGCCACTAGAGCCTGGTATGCAAGATTGGATAAGTATCTACTAAAGCTTTGATTTAACAGAGGTACTCTGCCAATAGTAACTTATACTTTAAGATTGATCATGCTAATATTTTGATTGTTGAAGTATTTGTTGATGATCTCATTTTTGGTGGGAATGATAAATTGAGTAAAGAGTTTTATAATGAGACACAAAAATAATTTGAGATGTCTATGATTGGTGAGATGAAATTCCTTCTTGGTCTGCAAATTACTCAATCAGAAAAAAGGAATCTTTATATCTCAATCCAAGTATGTGAAAGAGTTGTTGAAGAAAGTTGGTATGGAAGATTATAAACCATTCAGTACTCCTATGGTGACCAGATGCAAGTTGACAAAGGATGATGATTCTCCTTAAGAAAATCAGACAAGATACAAATCAATGATTGGTGAATTGTTATATTTGACTCAGATTAGACCTAATATTATAAATGGTGTTTACATTGTTGCTAGATTTCAAGTAGATCCTAAAGAAACTGTTATGGCTTTTAAAAGAATATTCAATTATTTGAAAGGGATGGTTGACTATGGTTTATGGTATCCTAAAGATGATGATCTTACATTGAGTTCTTTTACTGATGTTAATTAGGTAGGTAATGTAGATGATAGAAAGAGTAGAAGTGGTGGTGCATTTTTATTGGGAAAGAGATTATTTTCATGGTAGAGAAAAAAGAAAAATTATATTTCATAATCTACTATAGATGCACAATATGTTGTTTTTGCTATTAATTGTACACAGGTAATATGGATGAAGAAAATGTTGAATGATATCAAAATTAAGCATGATGAGCCTGTTTCTATCTACTGTGATAATTCAAGTGAAATTAGAATATCTAAAAATCCAATATTGCATTAAAAGACAAAGCATGATGACATATAACTAATTGAATGTTTGAAGATGTTAAGTTGATCACCAAAATGCAGAAGGATAATGCAAGACATTAAATCAGTTAATGGATTCTATTGTCATTAATGTCAACTTGATATAATCTAATCAGTTGTAATCAAAGTGTCAAAGAATTCAGAGAATCAAAGAGAAAAATGTTATGCCTTCAGTAATGCATAAAAGACAAGCATTCACAGTGTGAATACAAACATTGATATTTAGTGGAACCCGACAGATAGAGATCACTGAAAGTCAAGTCACAGTGATACTTAAGTAAGAACACCGACAAACATTACCGACGATCAGATTCACAAGCAAACCCGACGGCCAGAAATATAGTGTAAACCAGCGGAGAAGCACGAGGAGAACTAGAGTGTTGACTGATGCTATCAGAGAGTTAAACACCAAAATTAACTTGAGTTCAGAAATGAAAAAATATCTAGTTGGAGGAGCTAAATATAGAGTTAACTGGTAGTTATCATTGTTTTCATTGACAAGATAAGCCAGAGATAAGTAATTGATTTAAATTTGTTTTGTGCAATTGGCAAGAAGATCTCAGCAAGATAAAATAGGAGTTTTGCTTTAAATCTAATTAGCAAGAATTGTGGATCACGCCAAAATCAAGAAGATCAAGAACCTAACAATGGTGATATCATGTCTATAAAGAGACAACTCAATTTATTACAAATTGGTGGTGGGGATAAAAGGAAAAGAGGATGCTGAAGAGAAAATGATGAAGAGTAACTTCATATAGTTTTGATCAACAAGATGAGGAAAGAGCTAAAGAATTTTGCAAACAACGAGCAACAAAGCACAGCATCACCGAGAAGAATCAAAGTGGAGAAAAGGTATAAATAGAGTTATATTGATCAGAATAGTTTTATGAGATTACAATAGATCTGAAAATCTACAAGTATAAGTTGTATATGTGAAAAAATCATATTGTTTCAATTTAACCATTGATTCAGAAAGTCTCTTAACCGAGCAAGATTTAAAGATCCTTTCTATATTGAGATACATCCCAAGGAGTATCAAAAAGTTTGATCATGAAGATAGCATGAGATGCCAGATACCAATTGATAGGCCAAGTGAGTGTTTGATCAAAGATGGTAGCATAGAGATGTCTAATATCAAGTGATAGACTAAACTTTTAAATCCTCTAACAAGGTCACACCTAACAATGTGTTTGTAACCTTTAACAGGGTTGGTTATTCATCGATCTCACTTTAGAAGAGTGAAAATTTTGGGTTACCGGTCCCAAATGGTTTTTCCCTTAACAGGGTTTCCACATTAAAAATCCATGTGTCAATGTGTTTATGAGTCATTACTTTAGTGTTTTACATTACACTTAACTTAATTGGATTGATCGGTATACTCTAGATAATTTATTGTCTTTCGGTAAATTAATAGACTGCTATTCGGTAAATCTATAGTAGAAGGTTTTACAAAGCATTCTGAGTAGTAGTAATTTGATATAAGTATTTGGAGGCATTCATCTTATAGGACTAAAGATAAGTAGAGGTATAATATTGTGGTACTTGTTAGTAATAACTGAGAGTGGGGGTGAATCAGTGGCCTCAAAATTTATCCTTCAACTATTTACCACCAATCAAATAAACCTCATATTATTATGTCCCTACAAGATGCATGCCATGAAATACTTATAATGATTAACTGTCTGTCGGTTTTCCTTGTCTGTCCTTATTCTCCTTGATTACCGATAAGCAATAAAACTATTTACCGAAACTCAGTAAATAAGCAGAGTATACCAATCAATCCAGAAATGTATATGTGAAATTTAAAATAGTAAAGTAATAAACCATACACACATAACACATGGATTTTAATGTGGAAACCCTGTTAAGGGAAAAACCACTGGGACTGGTACCCCAAATTTTCACTCTTCTAAAGTGAGCCATGTGAGGAGCCAACCCTGTTAAAGGTTACAAACACACTGTTAAGTGTGACCTTGTTAAAGGATTTTATACATAGAGGTTGTCACTTAGTATCGGGAATCTATTGCTACCATCCTTGAATCAGCCTCCTTCTTAGACTTTTAATAGGTATCGGGCAAGTCCAATGCTACTTTTATGAATTAACCTTTTTGGCACTCCTTGGGATGTACCTCAATATATAGAAGATTGTTAGGTCCTTCTCACTTAAGAGACTTGATGCTTCAATAGCTAAACTAAAACACTATGATCTATTTCTAATGCAACTTTGAATTTTAGAATTTTAGATCTATTTAAGTACATTACCTCTCTGGTCAATTTATCAATTCAATTCTTTGTGCTCCACACTTTCTGCTCTGTGATTTTGTGCTTCACTATTTGTCGGTGTCTATAGAATTCTTTAGCTCTCCTTTAGCTTGATTGATCAGGACTGTATGATGTTCTTCTTCATCAATTTCTCTTCAGCATCCTCTTTCTATTCACTCCCCTTCCCATGCATATGGAAATGAATTAAGCTTATCTCTTATATAGACATGATATTCACCGTTTCTTGATTCTTGATTCTTGGCATGAAAAAAAATCTAGGCAATTTGATTTAAAGCATAACTCTTGATTTGTCTCATAGTTATCTTCATGCCATCTATATAAATCAGCTTTAAATCAATTACTTAACTCTAGGTGAATAAAAAAAAGAAAACAACCAGTTAAGTCTATCTTTAGCTCTTGCCAGCTATATATTTTGTCATTTTCTAAACTCTTTGTTATGTCGGTCAACTCTGCAATTAGTCATCAGTGACAACTACTAGTTTCATTGGTGTGACTCTAGTTATCTTATGGATCTCCATCTGTCGGGCATCATTGGATTTTACTCGTCGGGCAACACTATTTTCAGCTCGTCGGGTATCCTGTGGTTTTGTCTGTCACTTGGTGAATACTTGAAATTTATGCATTGCTAAAAGCATAACCTTTGTTCCATTGATTCTCTAAATTCTTTGGCCTTATGTACATGACCATACAGATGATATCAATTTGACATCAATGACAATACAAACCATTAACTGATTTAATGCCTTGCATTATCTTCAACTTAACATTGTCAAACATTCAATCAGTTACATGTCATCAATCTCTCTCTTTGGCATTGATGGCGACATAATATATTATCACACTATACTATTTCTAATACAATATGAAATACAACAGTTAAGATTTATCAAACTACCAATCATTTTATTCTGTCAACCGATAAATGTCTGATCACCGATAAGCTCTGTTTTAGCTTAGATTTGATTCTTGCAGCTTTTTACTTTCTGATGTGTTGAGTCTTCTTCTTGTGTCAATTTCTCTCCTTTGCATGTTCTCTCTTTTATGATGTCTTTTTCTCTTTTTAAAAACTCTCCCTTTGTATAAACTTTCATACAATTCGCTCTCCCTAAGGATATAATCTCTCCCTGTTGGAGTAATCTGATGATGGATAATCTCTCTCTTTTTTAGAAGAATGTGATAATATGGATAATCTCTCTCCCTTTGACAAAAATGCCAAACAAATATCTGACATTCATGTCAACCAATCTTTTCTCTCCATCCATAATATATTCATTTAATTTCCCTTATCCATCATCAATACATTAATATGCTCTGGTGCTTGGTTCTAATATATACCACATCAACATGAATGATATTCTGATAATATGTAGGCTGATGTAGCCTTCATTCTTTTACTGAATGGTAGAAAAGAGTTTGACCCCTAGTTTCTTTCTCAAGTACTCAAACATATCATTGGGTAGTGGCTTGGTGAAGATATCAGCTAATTATTCTTTTGATTGCACATACTCAAGTATCACCTCTTTTTCTTGAACTTGTTCTCTTAAATAATGATACTTGATTGCAATGTGTTTAGTCATGGAATGCATGACTAGATTCTTGGAAATGTTTGTTGCACTGGTGTTATCAAAATAGATAATCATTGGTTCTGAGATCTTCATATGCATACCTTCCAGCAACTGTTTGATCCATGTAATGTTTGAGCAATTTGCAGTAGCAGCAATATATTCTTCTTCTACAGTAGACTGTGAGATGCATCCCTACTTCTTGCTAATCCATGTGACAAGTCTATCACCCATAAAGAATGCTCCTCCAATTGTGCTCTTCCACTCATCAATATTTCCAGCCCAATCAGCGTCAGTAAACACCTTAAGTTCAAATTTGTCTTCTCTTCTATACCATAAGCCAAATTCCTCAGTATTCTTTAGATATCTTAAAATTATTTTCATAACAGTCATATGTGATTCCCTGGGATTAGCAGAAAATCTAGCAACAATTCCTATTGCATGTGCAATATTTGGTCTAGTGTATACAACATACATGATTTTTCCAATCATTGATTTGTACAAAGTCTGATTTACCTCTGTTGTCTTGTCTTCCTTTGTCAACTTACATCTAGTAGCCATTGGTGTTCCAACTGGTTTGGAATCTTCCATCTTGAATATTTTCAAGACCTCTTTGATGTATTTGGACTGTGTAATGAAAATACCTTCACTTTGTTGAATGATCTGTAGATCAAGAAAGAACTTGATCTATCCAAACATAGACATCTCAAACTCTTTTCTCATCTCATCAACAAATGATTTGCATAGCATATCATTTCCTCCAAATATGATGTCATCAAAAAATATTTTAGCAATCAAAGTGTTAGCATCAGTATCTTCTTTCAAATAAAGATTATTGTTTTCACTAGTCCTTATAAATCCAATACTTATTAGATAGGAATGAATTCATTCATACCAAGCTCTAGGAGCTTTTTTCAATCCATACAAGGCTTTGTGAAGTCTACATACCATGTTTCTCTTTTCTGGATCGACAAACCCTTCTGGTTGTTCAATGTATACCTCTTCTTCAAGTATTCCATTTAGGAATGCTGACTTGACATACATTTGATATACTTTGAATCCTTTATATGCAACATAAGCAAGTAGTATTCTTACTCCTTCTAGCCTAGCAACAGGTTCAAAAGTGTTTCCATAGTCTATACCTTCCTCTTGTGCATACCCTTTGCATACTGATCTTGCTTTGTTCCTTGTGGCTTCTCCATTCTCGTTCAGCTTATTCTTGAATATCCATTTTGTACCGATGACATTATTTTGATCTGGTCTTGGCACAAGTGACCATGTTTTTTTCTTCTCAATCTCCTCAATCTCATCTTTCATAGCACTTATCCATTCCTCAGTATCTAGTGCAACTTTGACAGATTTTGGCTCAAACTCACAAATTAAACAATTTAAAGACTTACTTCTTGTTCTTGTACCAGCTTTCTTATCTCCTATGATCTAGACCTCTGGATGGTTCCTTCTTACATATCTTGCAAGTATATGTATATTTATTTGTCCATCAGCTTGATCATTATTTTGATCTTAATTATGTTCTTCATTACCTTGCACATTATCTTGATCATTATCCTAACCATTGGTAATAGCAGTCTGACCGTCGGTTGCAACATTTTGTTGTTCTAGAATTAAGCACTGTTTCTCAAGAAAAGTGTTGGGTTCTTCACAATATACAAACTTGTTGTAGTCCTCTGTTTCTTTGTGCTTTCAAGCTCATTCTTTTCTGCAAATTCATCAATCTTTACATTTGCACTTTCAACTATTTTGTTAGAGGCCTTGATGAGATATTTAAAAGCTTTGCTTTTGGTAGAATACCCCAGAAAAATACCTTCATCACTTTTGGCATCAATCTT
>MU225851.1:1743316-1783912 GCA_018584345.1 Thuja plicata
AGGAAAGTTTCCTTTTCTGAGTTAGTTTCCCTTTTAGGGTTTCGGTATCCTTTATAAGGATTGACCGGCTTTCATTTCATAAGGAGTTTGTAAATCATTTCATTGTTGAATATAGAACATATTTTCTATCAACATGTGTTTGCACTCTCTGGCCTATCGGCCGCCATAGCTGATTCCCTCCATTCTTCTGTCTGCTTCTTCTTCTGTGTAACTGTCTTGCATGCAAGTGTTCTTGGGTAGATTGATGTTCATCAATCTCAACAGAACTTGCATCATCGCTCTCTAATGTTGAGTTTGAAGATTTCAAAACATGCACCTCTGCAAAGCAAATGTGGGATAAGTTGAATCTTGTACATGGAAGATATGCCAATGTACTCAGAGAAAAGGAAAAAAGCCTAAGAGGGAGGTTTGATGACCTAAGGATAAATGAAGGAGAAAACATTACTCAGTATAGCTCCAGAATCAAAGAGGTAGTAAGTGCTAGCTAAGGAGTTGGAGGTGTACTTGAAGAGGAGACAGTGGTAAGAAAAATCTTAAGAACCTTATTGCTTGTTTATGCTATTAGAGTTTTTACTATTCAAGAAATGAGAGCAGTTGCAAACAATATAGTTACTCTAGATAGTCTGATTGGTTGACTAATTTCATTTGAGATGAACAACTTTGATAATAGTGTCTTACCATCTATAGAGTTTGCATTTAAATCCTCTCTAATGATAAGTAACTTAAGTCATAGACACGCTGTTAGAAATGACAGTGACAGTGATAATGAGGATCAAGGACTTGATGAGATTAAAGCACTTATAGAAAGAAGATTGCAGAGAGGCAAAGGCAGATACAAAGGTAAATTACCACTTGTATGTTTCAATTGTAAAGAGGTTGGAAACCATGCTGCAAGATGTCCAAACTGAAGAAAATATAAAAGAGGAAATGACAGATCATTTGAGAAGAAGTTTGATAAAGGTGAAAATAGAGATTACCAAAGCAACCGAAAATCTGACAAGAGAGATACCCGAGATTACAAGGACAAAGGGAAGAAAGCTTGTTACCTAGCTAAGAACATAGCTGATGACACCAACACCGAATCAGAAGAAGACATTGAGATGGTATTTGTATCCATGAAAGATGATTCAGATGAAGATGAAGAGAGGTATGTAGAAATTGCACTCATATCTAAATTAAGTAAAAATGATGTCTGGATCATAGATAGTGGCTGAACTCATCATATGATTGGTGATAAATAAAATTTTGAGACTTTTGAATACTATAATGGTGGTTCAGTGAGAATGGGAAATGATACACCTTGTCCAATTGAAGGTAAAGGAACCATAATGTTGAATAACCTGATAAAATGTGAAAATGCTTACTGGGTTAAAGGACTGAATTACAATTTGTTAAGTGTTTCTCAGTTGAATAATTTAGGTCACAGAGCAGCATTTGACAATAAGAAGGCAAAGATCTACAATGAATCAGAAGGTTGATTGGTACCGGTGAGAAGACAAAGGGTAACCTTTTCTATCTTGATAACACTAACACTTGTTTAATGGATAGAAATGAATACATATGGTTGTGGCACAAAAGATTATGTCATGTGAACTTTGACAACATGATAAAGATAAGAAAAAAAGGAATGTCAGAGGCTTACCGACAATGACTAAGCCCGAGCATATCATGTGCAAGAATTGTTGAAAAGGTAAGATGACAAAGTCTAGTTTCAAGAGAAAAACTCATACATCTACTGCAATTCTAGAATTAGTCAATACATATCTATGTGGACCCATGAGGACAAAGAGCTACTATGGAGATAGGTATTTTATCCTTTTTGTTGATGATTTTTCTAGAATGAAGAAAGCCATGTTTTTAAAAGATAAATCAGAAGCATTTAAGATGTTTAAATGGTATAAAGCAATGGTAGAAAAATAAAGTGAAAATAAATTGAAATTCTTAAGGTCAGATAGAGGAGGGTAATTTACTTCAGAAGAATTCACTGACTATTGCAATGAGAATGAAATTAAAAGACAAGTTTATGCACCAAGGACACCACAGCAAAATGGAATTGCTGAAAGAAGAAACAGATCAATTGTTGACTGTGCAAGAACATTGATGATTGAGAAAAGCATCACTCAAACATTCTGGAGGGAAGTTTTCAGTATTGTTGTCTATATATTAAATAGAGTATAATTGAAGAAGGACACAAAGAAGACACCATATGAGCTTTGGTATGGTCATACACCCAATGTAAGTTACTTCAGAATCTTTGGTATTCAATGTTATATATTGAAGGATGATAGAAATGGAAAAATTGACTGCAAAATTGAAGAACGTATCTTCCTAGGGTATTCAACCAAAAGAAAGGCTTATATATGTCTTAACAAGTCATCTAACAAAATCATTGAAAGTGCAAATGTGAAAATAGATGAATTTACAGAAAAGAATGATAAGGAAAGAAAAAAGGGACCAGAGGACTACAACAGGTTTGTTTATACAGAACCTGACACTCTACTCGAGCAACAATGTGTCACTCCCAAGCATCAAAATATTTCACCTGAGCATCAAGCTGCAATTACCGATGATCAGGATAATACTCAAGATGATGTTCCAAATAATGGAGATGAAAATGAAGGTGAAGAAGATGATCAAAATGATGAACACAGAGCTGAACCAAAACTTTCCAAGTATGTCAGAAGACATCATCCACATAATCAAATCATAGGAGATAAGAAGGCTAGAACAAGAACAAGAAGTAAGTCACTTAACGCCAGCTGTTTACTTTGTGATTTTGAGCCTAAATTTGTTTACAATGCACTTGAGAATGAAAAATAGGTTAGTGCTATGAATGAGGAAATAGAATAGATTGAGAACAATACATGGACACTAGTACCAAGACCAGATGACAAGAATGTCATTGGTACCAAATGGATATTTAGAAATAAGCTGAATGAGAATGGAGAAGTCACTAGAAACAAAGAAAGATTAGTACGCAAGGGATATGCACAAGAAGAGGGTATTGATAATGGAGAAACCTTTGCACCCATTGCTAGACTAGAAGGAGTTACAATCTTACTTTCTTATGTTGCAATTAAAGGATTCAAGGTATACCAGATGGATGTCAAATCTGCATACCTAAATGGAATACTAGAAGAAGAGGTATACATTGAACAACCAGAAGGGTTTTTTGATCTAGACAAGAGAAACATGGTATGTAAACTACATAAAGCCTTGTATAGATTGAAACAAGCACCAAGAGCCTGGTATGAAAGACTTCACTCATATCTCATTAGCATAAAATTTGTTAAAACAAGTGAAAATAGAAATATATACTTAAAAGAAGATACCGATGGTAATAGTTTGATTGCTGAAATTTTTGTTGATGATATCATTTTTGGGGGAAATGAATTGTTATGCAAATCCTTTTCTAATTTAATGAGAAAGGAATTTGAAATTTCTATGTTTGGGGAGATCAAATTCTTTCTTGGTCTGCAGATTTTTTAACAAGATGCAGGCATATACATCACTCAGTCCAAATACATCAAGGAAGTGCTAAAGATATTCAAGATGGAAGATTCCAAACCAGTTGGAACACCTATGGCTACTAGATGCAAGCTGACAAAAGAAGACAAGACAAATGAGGTAAATTAGACCTTATATATATCAATGATTGGAAAACTAATATATGTTTTTCACACCAGACCAGATATAGAACATGCAGTAGGGATAGTTGCAAGATTCTTTACTAATCCCAAAGAATCACATAAGACTGTTGTCAAAATAATTCTGAGATATTTGAATAACACTGAGGACTATGGTCTATGGTACAAAAGAGAAGGAAAATTTGAGCTACAAGTCTATACAGATGTTGATTGGGCTAGAAATATTGATGACCAAAAGAGCACAATTGGAGGAGCATTCTTCATGGGTAACAGACTTGTCACATGGATCAGCAAGAAGCAAGGATGCATCTCTCAATCTGCTGCAGAAGCAGAATATATGTTTGCTACTTCAAATTGCTCTAATATTGCATGGATCAAACAATTACTTGAAGGTATGCATATGAAGATCATTGAACTAGTAATTATATATTGTGATAATACCAGTGCAATAAACATTTCTAAGAATCCAGTCATGCATGCTAAGACTAAGCATATTGCTATCAAGTATCACTATCTAAGAGAAAAAGTGCAAGCAAAGGAAATGACACTGGAATATGTTCAACCAAAGGAATAGTTAGCTAACATATTTACCAAGCCATTATCGAAGGATATTTTTGAGTACCTGAGACAGAGACTAGGGGGTCCAACCCTTGTCTATCAGTCAGTAATCTGACTAAAAGATTGCATCAGCCTATACCAAATCTGAAAATCAGTCATGTTGATGCAAACACTAAGATGGACAGCAACAGATACATCTGTACATTACAAGGTACATATCTGCACCAAAAATCAGACATTGTATTGCTGATGGATAAGGAAATTCAAAGAATATATTATGCAAAGGGATGGAACATGATATAGATGATATAGATAAAGAGAAGTATTTTTTTTTGGCATTGTTGTCAAAGGGAGAGATGTTCTCATTATCATACAAAAGGGAGAATTATCATCGGGGAGATTTTCTTTATCATACAAAGGGAGAGATGATCACATAAAGGAGAGATATGATAAAAAGGAGAGATTATATCATTATCCATGAAGTGAAAATCCTGAGAATCAAAAGAAAGGAAGAGTTAATCAATATTCTAAGGGAGAGAAATTGATTACACATGAAATATCCATCCAAGGGAGAGAAGTAACAAAGAGAAAGATTGTTTTCAAAGGAAAAAGAGATTATCAAGAAGAGGAACAGTCAAGGCAGAGCATATATCATAATAGAGAAAGAAGATGCTACATCTATCCAAAGAAGGGATTGAAGATTGAAGACAACCACTCTGCAAGAAACAAATCGAAGCTATTTTTGAGCTTACCGAGAGCTAGACATTTGTAATAGTTACATTAGGAAATCTTGATGAAACTATATATTTCATATTGTATTAGAGATAGTATAGTATGATGATGTAGTATGTTTCCATCAATGCCAAAGGGAGAGATTGATGACTTGTAACTGATTGAATGTTTGAAGATGTTAAGTTGATCACCAAAATGCAGAAGGATAATGCAAGACATTAAATCAATTAATGGATTGTATTTTCATTGATGTCAACTTGACATAATCTAATCGATTATAATCAAAGTGTCAAAGACTTCAGAGAATCAAAGAGAAAAAGATTATGCTTTCAGTAATGCATAAAAGACAAGCATTCACATTGTGACTACAAACACCGATGGTTAGTGGAACCTGACAGGTAGAGATCACCGACAGTCAAGTCACAATGATGCCCGAGCAAGAACACTGACGAGCATTACCAATGAGCATATTCACAAGAAAACCCGACGGAAAGAAACATAGTGTAAACTGGCAGAGAAGCCTGAGGAGAACTGGAGTGTTGACTGACGCTATCAGAGAGTTAAACACCAAAATTAAATTGAGTTTAGAAATGACAAAATATCTAGTTGGCAAACGTAAATATAGAGTTAACTGGTAGTTATCATTGTTTTCATCGACAAGATAATCCAGAGATAAGTAATTGATTTAAAGTTGTTTTGTCTAGTTGGAAAGAAGATCTCAACGAGATAGAACAAGAGTCTTTAAATCTAATTGGCAAGAATTGTGGATCACGGCAAAATCAAGAAGATCAAGAACCTAACAATGGTGATATCATGTCTATAAAGAGACAACTCAATTCATTACGAATTGGTGGTGGGGAGAAAAGGAAAAGAGGATGTTGAAGAGAAACTGATGAAGAGCAACTTCATACAGTGTTGATCAACAAGCTGAGGAAAGAGCTAAAGAATTCTGTGGACATCGAGCAACAGAGCATAGCATCACCAAGCAGAATCAAAGTGGAGCAAAGGTATACATAGAGTTATATTGATTAAAATAGTTTTATGAGATTACAATAGATGTAAAAGTCTACAAGTATAAGTTGTATATGTGAATAGATCATATTGTTTCAGTTTAACCATTGATTCAGAAAGTCTCTTAACCGAGCGAGATTTAAAGATCCTTTCTATATTGAGATACATCCTAAGGAGTATCAAAAATTTTGATCATGAAGATAGCATGAGATGCCAGATACCAATTGACAGGACAAGTGAGTGTTTGATCAAAGATGGTAGCATAGAGATGCCCGATATCAAGTGACAGACTAAAATTTCAAATCTTCTAACAATTTCACACCTAACAGTTTGTTTGTAACCTTTAACAAGGTTGGCTCTTCACCAAACTCACTTCAGAAGAGTGAAAATTTTGGGTTACCAATCCCAAGTGGTTTTTCCCTTAACAGGGTTTCCACGTTAAAAATCCATGTGTCAATGTGTTTTTGAGTCATTACTTTAGTGTTTTGCATTACACTTAACTTAATTGGATT
The DNA here is from genome assembly GCA_018584345.1 of Thuja plicata. Taxonomy (NCBI): domain Eukaryota; kingdom Viridiplantae; phylum Streptophyta; class Pinopsida; order Cupressales; family Cupressaceae; genus Thuja; species Thuja plicata. The sequence continues at coordinate 1,749,777 of MU225851.1, forward strand.
GAACGGTATACTCTAGGTAATTTACTATCTTTTGGTAAATTAACAAACTACTATTCGGTAAATCTACAGTAGAAGGTTTTACAAAGGATTCCGAGCAGTAGTAATTTGATATAAGTATTTGGAGGCATTCATCTTATAGGACTAAATATAACTAGAGGTATAATATTGTGGTACTAAGTTTTAAGGGTTGATTATTGGATTTTTTTTTAGGCCACTGATNCCCCCCCCCCCCCCCCTCGCAGTTATTACTAACAAAGCATATATCTATCAAGTTTCATTTTTTGAGAGAGAATTTTAATGAGAAGGAAGTTAGATTGGATTATGTGCCTACTAAGAACATATTGTAGATATCTTCGTGAAGCCATTGCCTAAAGATGCTTTCGAGTATCTCAAAGGTAAGTTACGGGTACTTACCCCTCCTAATTAGAACTTAGGTGCATTGGTGTGCATCACTATAGTACATTCATAGAGATATATTTTATCTAGATTGATGCTTTGGTGAGTACTACTCAGGGTGAGTAGTTAGATTGGTGAGTCAGTTGTTCAAATTTGTGTTCAGATTTTTGGCCTTTATGGTTAAGTGCATATATGTGCCTTTTTCATTGATGTCAAAGGGGGAGAGATAGTCATGTGAAAAAAAAAGTAATAAAACAAAGGAAGAAAAATTATTCAAAAGGAGAGACAATTTTGGTATTTGGGAGAGATTCAGCTAAGGGAGAAATATTCAGTACGAGAGACATTTTTTAGATATTGTTGGTAGTACTATTTGAAGAGTCGGTGATTATACATTTTGATAATACAAGTATGGTGAACATGTCAAACAATCATGTTATGAATTCAAAGACTAAACATATTTCAATCAAGTATCACTTTTTGAGAGACAAGGTTGCAGAAAAGGAATTCAGATTGGAGTACATTTATACAAAGGAGCAAATAGCAGATATATTCACTAAAACTTTGCCAAAAGATGCCTTTAAGTATATCAGAGGTATGATTGGGGCGAGAAATCCTCATTGTGAGAACTAAATGATGCAGGAATACATCAGTCCAGTAGTTATTAGAGCTATATTATTCCCTGGAATTGATGCTTGGATCTACTAGTCAGAGGGAGTGATCACAGGAACACAATAGAACATATTTGGGTGATCAAGCACCTGGTTTGTTGTAGGTATGAAGATTTAAAAAAGTGACACCTTGTAGAGGTGGGATATGTGTTTGAGTAATAAAGTGATTCCACTTATTAATTAAATCATATTGATTTAATTATTAAGTCACTTATTATCTCTCTTTTACTTAAGCTAAACTTTAGGCATATAATAATTAATTCTTTTATTAATTATTATTATGCAACCTAAATTTTCCCTTTAGGATTTCTCATTTAAGGTTTCGTATCCTTTTATAAGGATTCCCTCTTTGTAAATTATTCAATTTAGATGGTTATTAATTAATTGAGGATGCTATTGCATTGAGAGTTTTTTCTCCATTGTTTGCATAAGATGTTTCCTCTTCCATCAATCTGTGATTTTTGGCCTCCATAGCTTTTTTGCTTCTCTCTTTCTGTGACAAGTTTACATACAGATGATTCTTGGGAGTTGTGGGTTGATAGTTTTCATCAACTCCAATATGGTATCAGAGCTCCGCCCTTTCATGCCCATGTTCTCTTCATGAGAGATTCGGCCTTGTTCTTTAAATCTGTATTTTTGAGAGGTTTTGTCTCAGATTTTCATGGATTTTGGGAGGATTCATTTCTTGGTGCACTTTGAGAAAAAACTGACATCTGGGTTGTGTCTGGAAGGCCCAAGAAACCCAATTTTCATATATGGCATGTCCAATTTGGACATAGTTGAAATTTGGGCCCTCTTTTTTGTTTGCATGACTTTGGCACGCTTTTTGAGGCAAAACTCTACCTCGGTTTCCATGCCTTTGATGTCAGTAGCTACAGCCCCAAGATTTTTTAGTATTTTTTTAAAAAAATTAAAAAAATCTTTTTTTTTTGTTTTTATATATAAAAAAAGCATATGTTTTTTATGTTTTTTTCTTTAAAAAAAACATAATATTTTTTTATTGTTTTTTTCATTAAAAAAATAATTATTTTTTCTGCCATTTTGGTGGGAAATCTGGAAGTAGAATTTTTTTTGGAGGAATTGTCAGTTTAGCAGGGCTCCTCCAATTTTGGCTGAGCTTTCATGAGGTTCACTTCTGTTTTGACCTCCCAGTGGTTTTTTGCTCATATCTGGAGCAAACGGAGGCCGATTTTTGACTTCCTTATATCACTGAAAATCTCTTTCCATGATGGACGTCTTTATGGATGATATATTTTTTTATTTTTCCATCTTGTAGGTTTTTTTCCTGTCAAATTTTGTGATCGTTTTTGCACTCTGGGAGCCATATCTTGCTCTTCTGGGCTCAATTTTTTGACTTCCGCATGGCGTCAAAAAGATGGTTTTGTCCTCTTTCTTCTTCTATGGGTCTCACACCCAAATTATGCTCCATGTATCTATGTATTTATTTTTTTCTTTATGGCATTCTGATAGATATCTTGGATGTTTCAGGTCCTGGGATCGTTTCCTTCTCTGAACATTGTATACACCTTTTTCTGTAGCTTTATTTTGTAAACGCGCTGAAATAAAGTGTCTGTAGTTACATATCTGGGATCTTGTACACCTTGTGCTTGTTTGTACTTGTACTCAGTTATAAAGTGTCATGGGGGAGTTATGATGTTTTACCTTTTGTGCTCATCCACCTTTGTCAAGCGAGTGTCCCTTCCACGACATTAGCCTCATGATGTGTGTCTAGAAGATCATTTCTTCTACTTCAACACCACCCTTTATCCTGTGCTTGTACCTTCTTCTGTACTATTGGTGTTCCTGATTCTTCTTCTTGCAGTTGTTTTTGGCATTGCATTTTAGTGTTCCTGTCAGACCTCTCCATGTTCAGCATTATGGGGGTATCTCCTGTTGGTTCTAATGATTCCTTGGTTCAACAGAGTAATCTATGTATTTAGTATTTGTTCCTATGTACTAGGTGGATGCAGTGGTTGGTACCTATGCATTTCGGTGAGATGGATCATTTACCATATTGACACTCTTCTTTCATTCCTATTTTGGAGGCATTCTTCCATCGATCAGCTCTTCAGGCTTTATTTAAAGTCTTCTCTACCTGATCATGTTCTATTACAGTGGAGGTTCCAGCAGTTATTTTTTGACAGTGTTTGCAGCTTCATGCTTCAGAGGTGTTCTACATGTTCTTTCTCTGTTCCTATTTTCTGGGACTTTCTCTAGTTTGGAGGCTTCTTCTATCCTTCACTAGGATTCATCTCTTTTTGGAGAGGGGTTTTTCCCACTGGGTTTTCTCCTTTTCTCCTCTTTACAGAGATTTTTTTTATTAGGTACCTCATCAGGCCTTGTTGCTGGGACCTATTTTTCCTGCTTTCAGTAGCTATTTCTAGGTTTTTAGCTTCTCCCTAAGTTTATCTTAAGGGGGGTGTTAGAGTAATAAAGTGATTTCACTTATTAATTAAATCATATTGATTTAATTATTAAGTCACTTATTATCTCTCTTTTACTTAAGCTAAACTTTAGGCATATAATAATTAATTCTTTTATTAATTATTATTATGCAACCTAGATTTTCCCTTTAGGGTTTCCCATTTAGGGTTTTGGTATCCTTTTATAAGGATTCCCTCTTTGTAAATTATTCAATTTAGATGGTTATTAATTAATTGAGGATGCTCTTGCATTGAGAGTTTTTTCTCCATTGTTTGCACAAGATGTTTCATCTTCCATCGATTTGTGATTTTTGGCCTCCATAGCTTTTTTGTTTCTCTCTTTCTGTGACAGGTTTGCATGCAGGTGATTCTTGGAAGTTATGGGTTGATAGTTTTCATCAACTCAAATAATATGTAGAGAAGGTAAAGAGAAATAGAACCATTTTCCATTAATATAAAAGGGGGAGAGTTATAAGGGAAAAATCCCTATTGCCTTAGGGGGAACTGTGAAGAGGATGTTGAGAAGATTGTATTAAGAAAGCTACTTTTGGGTTGATGGTTTTTCACATATGTTTCCATAAATACCAAAGGGGGAGATTATTTGAATTGTTGTTGTTTGAGGTTTTGACTTTCATCTTTTTCATTTATGTCAACATATGTTTTAGTTGGATGCTATAGAAGTTTCAGAAAGACTGGTTATCACAAGTACAAGAAAGATTGACAATTATGTACAGATAGTGTATGGTGTTTCAATATATATGAGAATGGGGTTGTATAGAGGGAATAATTTACATCTTTTGTCAAAGTTTGTTGGATTTTTTATATTTTTTTCCATGAGTTATAGTTGATTTGGTAAAGACTGGTTATAGTGCAGTGACAGAGAATTATGACAAAGATGACCTCTGAGCTTTTGGGATAACTTGGATGTGAGCATGAGTTATGATATGTGAGCTTAACACATTATAGAAGATACATGAGATAACATTCTTTATGATTCTTGGGTTGCTAGATTCTTGATGATGTCAGTTGTGACGTGTAGACTGAAAAAGACCTATTTGTGGCTGACCATAAAGATATAATGTGATTAATGATTGGCGAGCATGAATTACAGATCTTGACACATATCTGATGATTTTTATTTGTTATTTACTTGTGTAAGGTACCCTGCGTATCTTAGCAAGGTTCTATGTAATTATTTATGCATTGGGGAAGTCTTAACATGCTGACCTAATTACTTGTTGTAACTTGTATAAAGGAAAGTAGTGTCTTGATGTGTAAAGGCATGGATTGGATGTATTGGATGCTATGAGCATGTGGCTATGAGTTCTGTTGGATGTAGATAAGTGATTATTTTTTTAATGCACTTCATTGGAAATGTATAGGAAAAGCAAGTTGCTATCATTCAGCTCACTGTTATAAGTATACTTTTATACTTCTCTTTGAACAATGGATCCAGAAGGTGGATTCAACCTTCACTTTGGGCAGTGTGCTTGGGTAGTGAGCTCATCATTTCATTCAACTCCTAATAGGGTTGAGAAGACTCCTAACATGGACTTGTACTGGATTTAATAATCATCTCCTAATAGGGCTATATCTCCTAATAGGGATACAATATTTCTAGTGCATTATTTGTGGGTTTTAATTCCCACCGAGGTTTTTCCCTTAATGGGGTTTCCTCGACAATAAATACTTGTGTTATGGTGTTTTTCTTGAAGTGTTCATATTTGTATTAAGTAATTGATTTATAAGTTTAAAGTTTAAAGATTTTGCATACAATTGATTCACCCCCCCCCCCAATCTCAGTTGTATTATTCCTAACAGGAAATGGTGGACCAAAATAAGAGAAAGAGTACAAGTGGGAAGAATGATCAACTATCCCTATTGCAATAATATTGTTTTTCTCACTATCTCTTATGTGCACTGAATCTTGTGTGAACTCAAATGTCTCCCCTTTCCCACTGTGACTAGTCTGATAGATAGAGAGAAGGTTAGAGGAAAAAGATGGAACACATACTGCATCATTGGATGAATAATCATCAATTTCAATAGATCCTTTCCCACATATAGTCATAATAGTGTTGTTCCCCATCAAAATGTGTGGGGTAGGAGAAGCCTCAAAAGATGACAATAAATCATGAGAATATGTTATATGGTGTGAAGCACCTGAATCTAGTAGTCATCTAGAAGAGTGTGGACTAGAAATTTCACATAATGCATAACCCTATCCTTTGTCATGTTCATCTGTTTGGAATGGTGATAAAAAAGAAGACCTATGAGAAATAGAAGAAGAAAGAATATCAATATTCCTCTTTATAAGAAGAGTTGTCAAATCTGAAATCTATTTTGCATATCCATCTATCTTCTTCTCATAGAAATGAGAGTCATCATGATTTGGATTTTTACAATAAGCACAATTAGGTCTTTATGTGCTCGATTTTTCCCCCTTAGGAGCAGAGGAGTGTTGAGAACTAGAATCCTTCCAAGGCTTTGTGATCTGTAACTCTTTTTCTGCTCCTACTTCCCTAGAGATGTTTGACCTACTAATGTTTGGTTCTATCATCATGGAAGAGCATCCAACTGTATGAGATTGGACTACTCACATGTCAACCGATCCCAAAATCCCTCAATGGTAGGCATGGAAAATTGAGGACCCAAAGCATCCGTGGTGGAGTAGAATGTAAAATAAAATATCTAAAATTGACCTCGAAGCTTAGAGAGTATCAGGTATATACACTCAGTGTATGTTTTTTTCTTACCAAAACCTTGTAATAATGATTGCAGTGATTTGAATTTCATCAAGAAATCCTCAATAGATGGAAAAGAATTAAGTACCAAAGAGTTCAACCCTACCTAAATTTGAAGTGCTTGAAACTGATTAATGGTAGAAAAAATCATGAAACTTGGTCCACATGTCCTGAGGTGTAGCGCAACCCTCAAAGTGAAACAAAAGACTATCTAAAATATTTATGAAAATCATCCCCAAGGCCTCATCCATTATTTTCTTGTATTGCATGACCTAAAACGAGCGAGTCAACTGAGGTTGAACCTAATCCAAATACGACAATAACCCCATTGACATGAGAAGGTGGGTCATATGTGCCTTCTAGGTGTGATAATTATACAAATTAATCCTCTTAATAGAGGAAGGGTCTTCCATGTGAAATAGAGGAAAACATACCCCCCATAATACAAGAACCCAAACCCTAGCAAAACTCTGAAAGCTGGAATGTGGAAAAAAAAAGCACTAATTTATAATCTATGTGTTCTTGGTGAAAAATATGATGAAATTGACTAGAGATCTAAAAAGAGCACTGAAACACCTTTCCAACGCCTATTCATTTTTTAAAAATGGTGTCAAGATGCAAAAGATATACCCTCAGAAAGGCAAAAAATAACTTCTAACGTTGACTAGAAAAAACCCTATAAAATACAAAATCAAAAAACCCCACCTAGAAAAATAGCTTTGTCTTGGAATCACCTTTCCTACAATATCTCATTTTCCCAAAAATGCCTCCGTTTTCTCAAAGATACGGCCAAAAAACCACCGATAGGTCAAAAAAGGCAAAAACTAGCACTGACAGCTAGTGGTTAGTTTGTTGACCGCTACGTACAAATAAACTGCTACATACAAGAGAATTTTCTCAAAGGAGAAAGTGCATAAACAATTCAAATGAAGAAATAATTGATAATTGAAGTAATTAGAAAGAATTATTACAATGAGAACAATCCTTAATAAAAAGAAATCAGAAAACCCTAAAGCAAACCCTAAATAAAGCATGCATAAAATAAAAAGAATAAATATTATATGCAAACTAAAGCTTCCTAAATTTAGCTTAAGTGAAAAAATAAAAAAGGTGACTTAATTAATTAAGTTAAATATCATTTTTACTCTAACAGGGTCAGGGCCCTTTCCCTAATGACTCAATCAAAAAAAATTGCTTAATTTGAGATAACAATAACAAATAAAAAGATGATATCTTAAACATCACAATTAATTTTTAAAATTCTTTTAACTTAGAAAAATAACTAAATTAAACAATTGAAAATTATTGTATATTAAAAGACTCAAATATTTAAATAAAAAATTATTTAATTTCACATAAGAATAACAACCAACAAACATCACAATTTATTCTAAACATTCTTAACTAGGTAGGCTACTTACTAACTAGTTTGAGAAGTCACTATTTACAAGTTAACACTTTTCACATACGAGAAAGTTAAAATTAGATATCACTACTTGATTTATTTCTTCATAGAAAGATGGATCTAATAATGTAAATGTATTTTATTAGAGTCAACAAAAATTATATATTTTTAGAATTGAACATAGATTAATCTATTTATATTTTATATAATATCCAAGTTAATCTTTAAATTAAAAATTGATGCATTTGAGATTTTGATAATCATCAATGTTAATGTTTGTAGCTTCATTCGTATGATCATTAGAATACATATAATATATGTTAATTAATAATAATATATTATATATATTATATTATTATGATTATAATAATTGATTAATGAAACATTATAAGATTGATTAAATTATAATTAATGAGAAGAGGCATGTCCTTTCTTATAAATAATAATGAATAGACATGTCTCATGAAGGGACATATCTCTCCTAGCCTCATTCCCAATATAAATGAAAAAGAGATTGTTGCATTTGAAAAACACATACAACATAGAGTTCTATTACATTTGCAGCTATCCTAAAACTTAATATGGTATTAGAGCCAAAATACAAATGTAAGAGAGTAGTTTATTGATGGTGAATGTGTGATTGTCTCAAAAAATATAGTCTTGGTATAGGGACCATATCACACAAATTCACCATTGTATTTTGCTAAATTTTGGATATGTTTGTGAAAATCAGATTTGGAAGAATCTAACCTATCGGTAAACAGATTTTTCCTTCGAAAAGAAATACAAATAATCACTCAAGATGCCCAAATAAAAGCACAAATGCTACCAACAATTGGATGAGTTATCATTGGATTGATAACCTTCCTCTGAATTGAGAGGTACAACTCCCTCATAGAAAGATCTACACTGAATTAAATAGCAAATTATGTCTTTAACTTGAAGACACAAAGGCTTTTTGACATTCACCCATCACTATGGAATGAATGTAGTCGCATGGATTTGTTAATTTTAAATAGAGAGAAAGACAAATAAACAGCCACAAGACTACCTATTTAGTCATTCACATTACAGAGGAAATGAAAAGAATTAGATATCTTATTCTGCAAACTATAAGTATGTAAACCGAATGATTTACATATATACATGCACTCAACATGAAAATACATAACTTTATTTAAGAAATGAAAGAAAAGACCACATTATCAATTTCAATCCAAAAACCCACATTCAGACCTCAAGATCTAATACATGTAAATTCCTTCTCATTTCAAATACATGACAGAACAATCGTATGATTACTTTATCCCTACCATTACAATCAAAGTGCAGAAAATAGAAATAAATTCCCTATTCCTCTTTGTTACAATCAGTCCAGAAAATGTATTCTCCTTCCCCCCTTGTAGCCACAGGACTCCTAGAAAAGCCAAAGAAGAACCTGCACTTTGAATCTTGAACCTTGAACTTTGAACTTGTGGTTCAAGTTTCAAGATCGACAATGCATATTGCACTTGTGAATTTGAACTTGCACTTTGGATATTGAACTTTGAACTTGCGGTTCAAGGTTTAAGTTTGACAATGCATATTGAACCTTTTGAAATTGCATTTGAATCAGTACCTTCGGACCCTTGCATTTTGAACCTTGAACCTTGAACTTTGTGTTTCAAGTTCAATGACTACCAGCAACATTGTCACTTTATAAAGCATAACTTCATAAAAATATTATTAGCACAAATGATCATAAAGGATAAGAAAATTTGGAGGAATTTATCTGTAGGGATCAAATTTTAAAAGTTTATAACTTGGGTACTGAAAGCATGCTGATAGCTGGCTTTGACTGGGGTCATGGTTCATAAGGGACATAGAGAATCCAGTAATATTTGGTAGTAGACCAGTGCCAAGCCATTGGGAAACAAATTCAAAGCACAAAAAAATAGGGAGTTGCTAGCAGACGGGTAGAGGGGAGCAGGAAAAAAAACACATACATACACCAAAAGCCAAAACTAAAAAACCACAAAAACTAGAAAAGCTGAAAAATATTTACAAGTATGTACACATGAAGGAAACTCCCACCATGAGAACCAAGGCCAAGAAAAAAACTTAACCAAAGCCCTTAATCGGTTGCAAGAAGAACAAGCCTTTCCAGATTAAGGGACTGCATCTAAATGAATTAACCCATATCCGCTGCCATCTAGCGACCTCTTCAATGTTGAAAATCAAATCCATAACATGCAGGAACTTTGCAAGGAAAATATTATGCCCAAAGAGCCATGTTTCATCATAGATTTCTAACCTTTCTTTTTCTTTTTGTATGGAACTTTCAAAACCATTTCCAACTTCTAGCTGAAACAAATGATGCTCACCAAAGGAAAAACCAAATCATTTTCATTATCTACACTCTTAGGACCACCATCATAAATAAAATAATTTCCAATATTCAAGACACCCTCAAAACATAGATGTGCTTCTTCAAGCATAGGGTCAATCTTGATTGAAATAACTTCATCATTCTTTATTGTCATTAAAACTGAAAAAATCTTTATCTAGAACAGAGATATAGGATGAATGGATACCTGAAGTTTTCACAAGATCATTTATTTCTTCAATGGCTGGAAAGAGTTGAGACATGACCTCTTCCTCGTGAGATTGTGTGTTTTTTGAAACCTTTAAAGGTTCTTGGAGTTGCAATACTTTGACAACTTGATCCTCCCTTTTCTCTATGTTTATTCTAGCATTTCTATTGTGAGAGGAGGAAGTGAATCTTCATCACTTGATGAGGAATCAAATAACTAGAATAGAGGATTGTCTCTAATCATGTTATCCTCACAAAATTCTATAGGTAGATATAATGCATTAAGCCCACTCCAAGTAAATTTATTTCCTAGTTTTTTAAATTCTTTCTCTATCTCATTTACTGCTATGCCCTCATTTTTTGTTATGCCAATTTGTTCAAAAGTGAATCCTTCACTTGGGCATGTAAGAGGTTTTCCTTCTTGGAAATTATCATTCTCACAAGTGAATATGTCTACCCATGTTTTAGCAATGTTTTCATTTTGGATCACAGTGTCATGTTGAAACTTGTTACTTGAGTCTTTTAAAAGCCTCATTGGAATGTATCTACACTCTTGTTTTCAGCAGGTAGTTCTTCTCCTTCAAATCAAGTGGATGATTCTTCTTCTTTCTCAGCCTCCATGCATGATGAAAAAGATTCAAGCTTCATACTTTCAGCCTGATATAAATCTTTTTCCTCTTGATTGTGATCCCAAGACACAGATGGCTGAATTGATGATGCCTCAAGATATTTTTCTTCAAGAAATGAGAAAATACAAGACAATGATTCTCCCTTTGGTTTAAGAGTCATAGCCAGAGTCTCTTGTTTGTGATTCTTGAGGTTATAATACCTTTGATGCATGCATTTCAGCAATAAGTCAGATCTACAATCTTCTAAGGGACTTATCTTATTCTTCTTAGCCTCACAAATGCTTCTCTTGAAGGCATTCCAAAGATATTGTAGCATCTGATCACTTTCACCATTTAACTCTTTAGCTGTAGGTTTTTCCTTTGATTGTTTTCTTGGCTTAACTTCTTTTTCACCAAAGACTAAAAAATTTTGTGAATGGAAAGATTTCAGAGCAGCTGGAACTTCATCATTAACCTCCAATTATTTTTCAAGTTGTTGCACTCTTTTATTATGCTCTTGGAGGTCTCTCAACTTGTAAAATCTGAAGCACAAGCTTTTCCACAACAAGGTAGAGGTGTGATCATCTTCAATGATGAGGTCGATCTTTACTGCATGAGAGATGCTTTTCTTGTAGTGCTCAAAGAAATCTTGTAGCACTTTATCACTCATCTTAGTGATCTCCAAAATGGTAGGGTTAGGTCTCATATTTCTTATGGCCTTTCTATTTGGCTTGGTCATTTCACAGAGCCATCAGTCTCCTGCATACAGAGACAAAATAAAAATTGAGGAACCAAAGTTCAGACACCAATATTTGCTTTTGAATCCCTAGCAGAGTCGCCAAAAATATGTTGGTAAACAGATTTGTCCTTCGAAAAGAGATACAAATAATGACTCAAGATGCCCGAATGAAGGCACAAATGCTACCAATAGTTGGATGAGTTATCATTGGATTGATAACCCTCCTCTGAATTGAGAGGTACAACTTCCTCTTAGAAAGATCTACAATGAATCAAATAATAGATTATGTCTTTAACTTGAAGACACAAAGGTATTCTGACATTCACCCATCGCTATGGAATGAATGTGGTCGCATGGATTTGCTAATTTTAAATAGAGAGAAAGAAAAATTAAAAACCACAAGACTGCCTATTCATTCATTCACATTATACAAGAAATGAAAAGAATTGGATATCTTATTCTACAAACTATAAGTATATAAACCAAATGATTTACAGACATACATGCACTCAACATGATAATACAGAATTATATTTAAACCAGGAAAGAAAATACAACATGATCAGTTTCAATCCAAGAAACCCACATTCAGACCTCAAGATCTGATACATGTAAATTCCTTCTCATTTCAAATACATGTCAGAATAACCGTCTGATTACTTTATCCTTGCCATTGCAATCAAAGTGCAAAAAATAGAAATAAATTCCCTATTCCTCTTTGTTACAATCAGTCTATAAAAATGTATTCTCCTTCCCCCCTTGTAGCCACAGGAATCCTAGAAAATTCAAAGAAGAACCTGCACTTTGAATCTTGAACCTTGAACTTTGAACTTACGGTTCAAGAATCAAGATCGACAATGCATATTACACTTGCGAATTTGAACTTGCACTTTGAATATTGAACTTTGAACTTGTGGTTCAAGGTTCAAGTTTGACAATGCATATTGAACCTTTTGAAATTGCATTTGAATCAGTACCTCTGGACCCTTGCATTTTGAACCTTGAACCTTGAACTTTGTGGTTCAAGTTCAATGACCACAAGTAACGTTGTCACTTTATATAGCATAACTTCATAAAAATAATATTAACACAAATGATCATAAAGGATAAGAAAATTTGGAGGAATTTATCTGTAGGTCTTAAATTTTAGAAGTTTAGAACTTGGGTACTGAAAGCATGCTGACATAACCAGGGTGATTGGAAAGAAAGTGTTGGGTTCAAAAGTTATGATGGAATGTGTACAGGTCTACGTGAAATTCGTGAAAGCGACTTTCATTAAAGAGATATGTTAATTTTTTATGATCGTGATCAAGCATTCACAATGAAGCATGCATTTGAGGAAGGGTGTCTCTTTGTAGAAAGAAAGCATCAATTATAGAGTGTCACCTCTCTTGGATAAATCAATTTAATTCATAAGAAGACATGAGAATTATTCAACGATATAAGAGTGGGAATTGTACATTGTGGGTGGAGAATAACAACCAATGTTACATTTCCATTTGAACCATCCTTAGTGGGGAGATAATTCAAAGGGGAGATGTCTCTCAAACAATATGAGAAGGTTTTTTATGATTTGATGTATATGGACCTATTAGTGATTTTTCTTGTATCCCTTAGTTCTAAAAGTGACAATGCAAACCAGACCTGGGGATTTTTGTCTAGCTCACAAGAGTCATCTCATTCCTACAAACTAAGGGGAAAGAAAAGACTAATTGATAAGGATTTGATCCTCCTTCTTCTTCGAGCTCCACACACTCAGGTGGGCACACCTAAAACAAGCTAAAATTTGCATATATATAACTCACTGGCTAAACCTCATTATGCAGATGCGACCGTGGATAGTTCTTAGACTTATAAAACATGGGAGTTCAACTCAACCAGTCTTATACATGATCCCACCTGTATGATCTACTAAGAACTAGGGAAATGGTCAAAGTAACACAAGGATATTCACCCTTCTTCTCTTCAAACCCAAAGGCTCGGGCAGGCTAACCTATCACATTCACTTCTATAAGGAATCACCAAAAGCATTTGTACTATTCAATGTAGTTTACAAAAATTTATGCTCTTAAATAGGAAATGGAAAATTATTTGAATTAATGATTGATGAAGAAAACTGTCAGTCAACCAAAGACCAGTGCCTTATCTATTGGGCAACAGAGTCATACAAATGTGCATTCCTAGAAAATCCTAACTTTAAACTCAAAAACCCGAATGAAATGCCTTGCAATCCATTCTTCTCATTTCAATACCTGGACATCAAATTCATATGCAAACCTAGAATTCTCAGAATTTGAAATCAAGACTTAATCTCTCCTTGAAAGAAACTCAAATTAAAACCCACAGATACCTTATAACCGGTATATTAACATGCCTTACAAGTTAATATACAAGAATCAAGACAATACATACAAAAACATCAGACAAGAACTGAACAGGGATTCCATTGTTCTCATTAAAATTCACCTAAATCTGTACATTTGCAAGACAAAGAAACACAGAAAATAAGACTCAAGAGCCTGAATACTGCCCAACAGCATAAATTTTCAACATCCTTGTTACAATGGAGAAAAAACTAGATACAGGAGAAAGAAAAACAATCCAGTCACCGACACCTGTCTATCCCCAAAAATATATGCAACTTCTTCTTTCTACAACTGCAAAAATCTGATTTTATGTGGACTCAAAAGGCTCACAAAATTAGAATCCTCATTTTGAGACCTTTCCGGTGATATATGATACTTCATATTTTGGATAAAAAATGCCCCCTGAAACATTAATCAAACTTTGTCTTTCGTGCATAACTTTTTGACAATTTAAAATATTTAAAATTCCATTTATAAACCTTTTCAATAGTTATACTATTGAATTATATCTGATATTTCATTTTAATATTTGAATTCTGCAGCATTTTAATACCTTTTTAATACTCTTTTTTCTCTCATATTTCCCAGAAAGCACCAGATTCTGCCACGTGGCAGCCTCTTATTTGCTCGGAAATCCACCTAGATGCCTATGTGTCATGCTTGTGCCATGTGGTGCCCTCTGATTGGTCTAACTGGGCACCTGCATAATCTACCCTATGTCTGGCCCGCCACCTGTCTAATCACCACGTGTCGCATTGTCGTGATGCCTCTATGGTAACCACCTTGCATCTTTATCTTCAAGGCTTTGTGACAGCCATCCATTTTCATCACCTCAGGATGCATGCTATCTCGGATGACCTCCTACACACCCGCCACCACATCGCCACCTGGATTCCATCTTGGCCATACCAGTGTCGGCCCCACCACATGTTGCGCTGGCACGATCCCTCTATGATAACTACCTTGCATCTTTCCCCTAGAGGCTTTGCGCCAGCCGTCTGATCTTATCTCCTTGGGATGTGCACCCAATCTACAAGCCTCTGCACCACACACTCGCCATGTGATCCCTATGGGCCCCACCAAAATTTGGTTTTTAGTCACTAAAGTCATTTTGGCATAGATTTCAAGGTGCCTTCCAAGCTCATTACGCAGAGAGCCTCCACTTCATCTTCAAATCTATTAATGTGCGTTGTTGGTTTTAAAAATCTGAGAATTCTATTTTGGGGACAATGTGGGATAATGTTTGTGAGTGTTTTAAAGTCATTTCAGCATTTAGTGCCAAAATTTGGGGGCCCACCGCGCATTAAACTGATCCAGCCAAGAGGCCCACCAAATGTCCTCTTGGTTCTTTCTTCAAACTATCAAGTGAGTGTTTTAGTATATAAACACTAAAAGGTTTTGCAGCCCCAGCAATGTCGGATATATCTCTGTGCATTTTTCAAGCTTCTGAAGGTTTCCTCCAAATGCTACTCATCCATGGCATCATTTTCTTGACTTTTAAAACCACCAATCTCTTCCATAGGGTTGGGTGCCCCTTCTTGTGGATTCACATTTTGCAATTTTTAACTAAAAACTTTAAAAACCTCTCCTCCTTGGCTGGGCGCGGTATGTTGTTTTCTTTAAACATTTCCAAAAACCCCTTTCACTGCGCAGGCCCTCTAGAAGATGTTTTTTTTGTTGATATTTTAATCACTTCTAAAAGTCCTCCTTTCAACATTGCACACTGTACTGAAATCAATCCTCAAGTGTTTTTAAAACATTCATCAAACCATGTGTGGCATCCAGCGTGAGGGCTTTAATAAAATTGCGTTGGATTCAGCTTTAGTTTAAACATGCCAATTGGTTGCACAGCCTTTCAACCTTCATAGCATTGGCCTCCTCTCTTGTTTTGCATCTTGAGTTTGCATTGCGAGTAGCCTCCTCCATTGTGCACTGGGCAGCATTCTCTCTTTATTGCTCACGTGGAATTCTTCTTTTAAAAACACAAGGTTCTTTGTAATCTACTTTATGCGATGGCTCTCCTCCAAATTGAAAAGTGGACTGGGCAGTATTCAACATGGTCTCCTTCCATTCTTTGTTTAAAACTGGCGCAAAGTTCCCTCCTTATTCTACACAGGCCTGGGCTCTCCAATACTGCGCAATCCTCATTGGCCAGCATTTAAAACTCTTATATTTGCCAATTGCATTTGAATTTGCAATCCTTCATAAAGTTGCGCAAACCTCTGTCTTCAATCTGAAAATTACACTTACTTATCTTAACATATCAAATCTTCTATGTTCTGCGTAAGCAACATGCTTAGTATGGGCTCCATGGGGTTCTTCTACTTATGACCATGTTTGAATGCTACGTGGACTTTGCTTGGTCTCATCTCCAATTCAATGCACAAGCCACCTTTGTATGCATAGGGTCTTTGTGTATTGCCAATTCTTGGAAAAACCATGCGCTGACCCTTTGATTTTTCTATTACACTAATCAATTTGCAAAATGTTTAAATGCTTTTAAATTGTTTTCTAACTTATCTTTCAATACTTGTGCAGGTTGCATTTGGTATTTGTATTTACTTTTACAAACATTTCACTATCATTGTCTGCACTGTAACCACTGATAATGATATACTCCTGCAATATGCACTTTGATTGGTAATTGTTTTAACATATTTCTATGTCGTCTTCCTTCATGCCTTGTATTTATCATTACATATAATCTCTGAATAATTCACATGCCCAATTCATTCTTTAACATTTGCAAACTGTATGTCACTCGTCCATGTTTTCAAATTTTATACTTTTGTGCTCAATGATCCCATATTTCCATGTACTTATGACATAATGGATAAAACCAAAATTTCTTTTGGTTTTAATCGAACTGGTGGCCAATGAAAATAACCTTTTATCCTTTTACAACTTGATCTCATTTTCAGCATTTGGCTTATGAAAACAGCCTTAAAAACTGACTTAATGACCCTTTGCAAGTATGAGGAATGGAAGACATACTCTTCTCCATCATCTAAACATGGACGCCCACCGAATTATCTTGAAAACATCAAGGCCAAAAGATAATAACATGCAAAGTGAGCAAATTCATGTATTCTGCAACCGATAGTTTTCAACACATGCAAAACCTTGCCCAATTGCAATTTGAAAAGACATCAAATCAACCCGTGAAGATCTATCACTTAGCAGAATGACTCATTCATCCAAAATGAAAATGCATGCAAAAAAAAAAAATCCGAAATCAACCTCAGGTAGAAGGTGCAACTGATCAAACTTAGCAATTCAGAAAATAGTGCAAGTGCAAAATGTTGAAATAGCATAAACTTCATTTGGATTGGCCATTTGCAAGACTATCAAAATAGGCTCTGAGACCTCAGAACCGAGTCAGGTAATACATTTATATGCAATGAAAATGGTTCCACAATCAGTTCTTGAAAACAACTTTCAGACAATAAGTGATCATTTTCTAAAAATGATCATTCTGCAAACTTCAATTCTGCTCTGTAATGCAAACTACACAAACTGTCTCTGATACTGAATTCATAAAGTCATCTAGATGAATCTTCAGAATCTGAACCTCTAAGAATTGATTCACCTTCACACATGGGACATGAATCTTTAACCTAATTTCACTGAAGGTGAACTGATCAACCGGTACAAGTTTGCAAAGTTAGCATCTTACAACTTTTCTGACTTTAAAATTATTGAATATGCAAAATTCAATTTTGGAATCAAGCTGGAAAAGTGGACAATTGGATTGGTATGAGTCTAAAAATATTCAGGTAGGTACACTCTCATGTTTTTAACACAGGGGAAAACTCAATTATTTATGGCATTCAACTGGATACATCTTGGAAGACCTCAAAGTAGGCTATTCAGCAATCTGGGCATAACAGAGAAACAGGACAGTTTTGCAAGACCAACTTTGGGGAAACTGAAAACTTATCAAATGGATTCAAAATGAATTAGGATTTAAAATATAAGCTCTCTGAAATACATGTAAAACATTCCCAAGGAAGTTACCCATGAAACCTAAAAGGATGCAAGATATTCAGATCCAAAGTAGGCTTGTTACAACAAAGTGACACTTTGGCAAAAATGCAGAATTAGACAAGTGCTCAAAACAAGACATCACGAAACAACTCGAAACTTGAATCTGAAAACTTGGGATGTCTTCATATGCCAAAAAAAATAGTGATGAACACCTTACATGTATGGTAGACCTCAAAATTACATCAGGGAAAATAGACTCAAAAAACACTTATAGGGGGTCAAAATGCAAAGCACTAATAAGACACTCAAAAATACTTGTATTTTTTATTACCACTAGTGGCTCTGACTATGGACGCGTGCCCCATGCAGGCATGCAGGGAAATTTTAGAATCTCATGGTAGAAGCAGACCATTCAAAATTCAAAATCAAATTTTAACTCTTTTCACTTTTATCTCTCAAAACTCTTCTCTCTTATTTATCTTTTTCTCGAAACTAGGAATCCTTTATTGAAAGAAAACACACCACACAACTGAAGGGAAAGCGACTATACAACATGTACAAATTAAAAAATGCCTGAAGCCCCAAAACTGAAATCAATTCTTACCTCTTTCGAACATATGATTCTCATCTCCATAAATCAGAGGTAAGCTAAAACTATTGCTTCCATGTATCTGATCAAAAACACTCCCATTCACCTTCAACACATCAAACAAAAGACAATCAAAAAACTCATCATCACTTGGCAAAACAAAGTCACCCAAATACTATGAATGTTGATCATTGTGTGACATCAAAACATCACACCCTTCCCTATTGCTAACTTGCTAGAAGAAGAAACATTCCAGCTCACTCTCATGGTAGGCAACATCCACATTCTGAACATTAGTTTGCACCATAGGACAAGCTTCTTTTACATCAGTTTGCAAACTAAAGTAGATTGCCTCTAAAAAAATATGACTACACAAAATCAGAGACATCTTGCTGATCACAACTCCTATCAGCATCTTGTAAACATGGGAAAGCATTGTCAATTAATGGTTCATCAATTACTTGTAAATCTGAAAACACACATTCAAATTTGTCTTTCTCTTCAGCATCATGGCTCAAACAAGAATCAGTGAGACTAGGTCATGAAAATATGAATCCACACTAGTACATAAATCCCGATACTCATCATATATGACAGTAACAAATTCATCACAATCATATGTACTCTTAACTTGCATGTCATGAGATTCAAAAATAGGAGAAGGAGACTCAACATATTTTTCACATTCGATGCCCTCGCTAATACTCTCTTTATCAAAACATATATCTGTTGGGCATGAAACTCTAGAATCAAATGTATGCGCATACCTCTGAAAATGAGCATCTAGGAGTTCTGAAATTTGTTCACTGCTTAGTGGACATTGGACATGATTTTCACCTTCTTTGGTTTCTTGTTCGATGCTGCAAACATTTTCCACATTGGAAACAAGGACTGAGATTTCTTTGCTCATATCATTTTCTGCAAATGAATCACTATAGCAACTGACATCTGCATCATAATTATGCTCTTGTTGTTCGCACAAAACTTCTTCAAACTGAGACAAGAAATATGCATTGTTATGCTGAAAGAAGGAAAAATCTACAAACTCAATGGAGTCATTTTCAATTACAAAATCATCTTCATCTTTTTGTTGTTTATGGATTTCATTATCAGCATCATAACCAACATTGTCAGCATAAGTAGACTCAGCATCATCTACATAACTAGATTCATATTCAACATCCTCGGTATTTTCAGACTCTGATTTCTCAATAGAATCTATCCATTCTATGGTATGTTTAATTGCTTTTTCCCTAAGAGATGCGGACCAAGTGACTGATTCGGGCATATTAAGCTCTAGGAACATTTCAGCATATGCATACTCTTGAAAATCAACACCCATTGGAAACTCATTATAAGCTTCACGAAACTTCTCATAAAACAAGAGTGTTGATTCTTCTTTTCTCTCTCCAATCTTACATCTTAAAATCAAGATGCATTGATGTTGGATATTTTGATTTATCAATGAAATATCATTTTCTCTATTAACATTTTCAAGATCTTGCTCATAGACTTTAGATGTAGAAAATATATCTTGACCCATGAATGCTGAAATTTCCATTTTAACCACTTATTTAATCAACACATCATATTCTATCATAGAGATTTCTATCTAACTTCATCCAGCCATTAACTTCATGAAACCATAGCATATTTTTGATTTCTTGAAACTGAAACTTCAACCAGAAAGTATGACAAACTACAAAGCTACTTTTCCCTTTTTCTTAGTGCTTTGCTCAACTATTAAGGGACTTTTATTTCTTATAAAAAACTGCAGATTACCTGGACAAGATTTGCAGTTGTTGTTCTTTCTTCTTCTTTACCGGATACAAGGAAGATCTAAAGCCTTTCTTGGAATTCCATCTAGTTCTTCTTTTGTAGAGTCACCACATCCTTGCAGAGGACAAATATACAACAGTAAGAGCTATTTGGAAATTACTTTTGACTTTGGAAACCCATTCCAACCAGCACAGTTGCATAATATTTTTCTTCCTTTCATTGCAAATAAGAACACTTCTATGTTATTCACACAGAGAGATCTGAACAAATTTCAAATTCCTTTTCTGACTTTCTTTCTTAATCAGATTTGAATATTGATTCAGCCAAGCAAGGAAAAACATGTCTTAAACTTATTGATCTTAAACTTCAAATAACAACTGATAGTCATAAATTTTCACTGGCACAAAACAACTAGGATTCTCCAATTTTAATAGAATCGCCACCCACAACAAGTATGGGATTAAGATTCACGAACAGATCTAGAAATGGACAATGAATAATTAGTCATTATAGATTTTACCAACATCCACTTCTCCCTAGTAGAGTTGTCATTTTGTTAGTGTGACTCGTATGGGCAAACTCAACTAAAATTTGATTCAATCAATAAACACCAGAGATTCTGATTTCTTCAAAAATATTTTTGCATCTTACTCCCCAGTAGAGTCGTCATTTTGTTAGTGATTTTTCTTGTATCCCTTAGTTCTAAAAGCGACAATGCAAACTAGACCTAGGGATTTTTGTCCAGCTCACAAGAGTCAGCTCATTCTTGCAAAATGAGGGGAAAGAAAAGACTAATTGATGAGGATTTGATCCTCCTTCTACTTCGATCTCCACACACTCATACGGGGACACCTAAAACAAGCTAAAATCTACATACATATAACTCACTAGCTAAACCCCATTATGCAGATGCGACTGTGGATAGTTCTCAGACTTATAAAACATGGGAGTTCAACTCAACCAGTCTTATACAGGATCCCACCTGTATGATCTGCTAAGAACCAGGGAAATGGTCAAAGTAACAACAAGGATATTCACCCTTCTTCTCTTCGAACTCGAAGGCTTAGGCAGGCTAACCTATCAGATTCACTTCTATAAAGAATTACCAAAAGAATTTGCACTATTCAATGCAGTTTACAAATATTTATGCTCTTAAACAGGAAAAGGAAAATGATTTGAATTAATGATTGATGAATAAAACTTCCAGTCAAGCAAAGACCAGTGCCTTATCTATTAGGAAATAGAGTCATACAAATGTGCATTCCCAGAAAACCCTAACTCCAAACTCAAAAACCCGAATGAAATACCTTGCAAGCCATTCTTCTCATTTCAATACCTGGACATAAAATACATATGCAAACCTAGAATTCTCAAAATTTGAAATCAAGACTTACTCTCTCCTTGAAAGAAACTCAAATTCAAACCAACAGATACCTTATAACTGGTATATTAACATGCCTTACAAGCTAATATACAAGAATCAAGACAATACATACAAAGACATCACACAAGAACTGAACAAGGATTCCATCGTTCTCATTGAAATTCATCTGAATCTATACATTTGCAAGACAAAGAAACACAAAAAATAAGACTCAAGAGCCTGAATACTGCCCAGCAGCATAAATTTTCAACATCCTTGTTACAATGGAGAAAAAATCAAATATAGGAGAAAGAAAAAACAATCTAGTCACCGACACCTGTCTATCCCCAAAAATATTTGCAACTACTTCTTTCTGCAACTACAAAATTATGATTTGATATGGACTCAAAAGGCTCACAAAATCATAATCCTCATTCTGAGACCTTTCCAATGATATATGATACTTCATAATTTGGATAAAAAATGCCCCCTGAAACATTAATCAAACTTTGTCTCTCGTGCATACTTTTTTGACAATTTAAAATATTTAAATTTCTATTTATAAAACTTTTCAATAGTTAGACTATTGAATTATATCTGATATTTCATTTTAATATTTGAATTCTGCAGCATTTTAATACCTTTTTAATAATTTTTTCTCTCATATTTCCCAGAAAGCACCAGATTCTGCCACATGGCAGCCTCTGATTTGCTCAGAAATCCACATAGGCGCCTATGTGTCCTGCTTGTGCCACATGGCACCCTCTGATTGGTCCACAAGTCCAACTAGGTGCCTGCATCATCTGCCCTGTGTCTGGCCCGCCACGTGTCAAGCTGTCGTGATGCCTCTATGGTAACCACCTTGCATCTTTATCTTCAAGGCTTCGCAATAGCCATCCATTTTTTCACCTTGGGATGCGTGCTAGCTCAGATGACCTCCTACGTGGCCGCCACCTCATCACCAACTGGACATCGCCTTGATCACACTGATGTCGGCCCCACCATGTGTCACGCTAGTGCGATCCCTCTATGATAAATACCTTGCATCTTTCCCCTAGAGGCTTTGCGCCAGCCGTCTGATCTTATCTCCTTGGGATGCACACCCAATCTGCGAGCCTCTGCGCCACATGCTCGCCATGTCATCCCTGCGAGCCCCACCAAAATTTGGTGTTTAGTCGCCGAAGTTGTTCTGGCATGGATTTTGAGGCGCCTTCCAAGCTCATGCGTGGAGAGCCTTCGGTTCATCTTCAAATCTCTTACTGTACGCTCTTGGTTTTAAACATCTAAGAATTCCATTTTGGGGGCAATGTGGGATAATGTTTGTGAGTGTTTTAAAGTCATTTCATTATTTAGCGCCAAAATTTGGGGGCCCACCGTGCATTAAATCGATCCAGCCAAGAGGCCCACCAAATGGCCTCTTGGTTCTTTCTTCAAACTATCAAGTGAGTGTTTTAGTATATAAACACTAAAAGGTTTTGCAGCCCCAGCAATGTGGGATATATCTCTGTGCATTTTTCAAGCTTCTGAAGGTTTCCTCCAAATGCTACTCATCCATGGCATCATTTTCTTGCCTTTTAAAACCACCAATCTCTTCCATAGGGCTGGGCACCCCTTCCTGTGGATTTACATTTTGCAATTTTTAACTAAAAATTTTAAAATCCTCTCCTCCTTGGCTGGGCGTAGTATGTTGTTTGCTTTAAACATTTCCAAAAACCCCTTTCACTGCGCAGGCCCTCTAGAAGATGTTTTTTTTTATATTTTAATCACTTCTAAATGTCCTCCTTTCAACATTGCACACTATATTGAAATCAATCCTCAAGTGTTTTTAAAACATTCATCAAACCATGTGTGGCATCCAGCGTGAGGGCTTTAATAAAATTGTGTTGGATTCATCTTTAGTTTAAACATGCCAATTGGTTGCGCAGTCTTTCAACCTTCATAGCATTGGCCTCCTCTCTTGTTTTGCATCTTGGATTTGCATTGCAAGCATCCTCCTCCATTGTGCACTGCGTAGCATTCTCTCTTTATTTCTCATGTGGCATTCTTCTTTTAAAAACACAAGGTTCTTTGTAATCTACTTTATGTGATGGCTCTCCTCCAAATTGAAAAGTGGACTGGGCAATATTCAACATGGTCTCCTTCCATTCTTTGTTCAAAACTGGCACAAAGTTCCCTCCTTAATCTACACAGGGTTGGACTCTCCAATGTTGCACAATCCTTATTGGCCAGCATTTAAAACTCTTATATTTTCCAGTTGCATTTGAATTTGCAATCCTTCATAAAGTTGCGCAAATCTCTGTCTTCAATCTACAAATTACACTTACTTATCTTAACATATCAAATCTTCTATGTTATGCGTAAGCAGCATGCTTAGTGTGGGCTCCATGGGGTTCTTCTACTTATGACCATGTTTGAATGCTACGTGGACTTTGCTTGGTCTCATCTCCAATTCAATGCACAGGCCACCTTTGTATGCGCAGGGTCTTTCTGTATGGCCAAGTCTTGGAAAAACCATGCGCTGACCCTTTGATTTTTCTATTACACTAATCAATTTGCAAAATGTTTAAATGCTTTTAAATTGTTTTCTAACTTATCTTTCAATACTTGTGCAATTTTCATTTTGTATTTGTATTTACTTTTACAAACATTTCACTATCATTGTCTACACTGTAACCACTAATAATGATATACTCCTGCAATGTGCACTTTGATTGGTAATTGTTTTAACATATTTCTATGTCGGCTTTCTTCATGACTTGTATTTATCATTACATATAATCTCTGAATAATTTGCATGCCCCATTCATGCTTTAACATTTGCAAACCGTATGTCACTCGTCCATGTTTTCAAATTTTATACTTATGTGCTCAATGATCCCAGATTTCCATGTACTTCTGACATAATGGAAAAAACCAAAATTTCTTTTGGTTTTAATCAAACTGGTGGCCAATGAAAATAACCTTTTATCCTTTTACAACTTGATCTCATTTTCAGCATTTGGCTTATGAAATCAGCCTAAAAAACTGACTGAATAACCCTTTGCAAGTATGAGGACTGGAAGACATATTCTTCTCCAGCATCTAAACATGGACGCCCACCAAATTATCTTGAAAACATCAGGGCCAAAAGATAATAACATGCAAAGTGAGCAACTTCATGTATTATGCAACCGATAGTTTTCAACACATGCAAAACCTTGCCCAATTGCAATTTGAAAAGACATCAAATCAACCCCTGAAGATCTGTCACTTAGCGGAATGACTCATTAATCCAAAATGAAAATGCATGCAAAAAAAGGTTTTACTGGAATCAACCTCAGGTAGAAGGTGCAACTGATCAAACTTAGCAATTCAGAAAATAGTGCAAATGCAAAATGTTGAAATAGCATAAACTTCATTTGGGTTGGCCATTTGCAAGACTATCAAAATAGGCTCTGAGACCTCACAATTGGGTCAGGTAATACATTTATATGCAATTAAAATGGTGCCACAATTGGTTCTTGAAAACAAATTTTAGACAATAAGTTATCATTTTCTGAAAATGATCATTCTGCAAACTTCAATTATGTTATGTACTGCAAACTGCACAAATTGTCTCTGATACTAAATTCATAAAGTCATCTAGATGAATCTTCAGAATCTGAACCTCTGAGACTTGATTCACCTTCACACATGGGACATGAATCTTCAACCTACTTGCATTGAAGGTGAGCGGATCAACTGGTACAAGTTTGCAAAGTTAGTATCTTACAACTTTTCTGACTTTAAACTCATTGAATATGCAGAATTCAATTTTGGAATCAAGTTGGGAAAGTGGACAATTGGATTGGTACGAGTCTGAAACTCTTCAGGTAGGTACACTCTCCTATTTGTAACACATGGGAAAAATCAATTATGCAGGGCAATCAACTGCATACATCTTGGAAGTCCTCAAAGTAGGCTATTCAGCAATCTGGGCATAACAGAGAAACAGGACAGTTTTGCAAGATGAACTTTGGGGAAACTGAAAACTTATCAAATGGATTCAAAATGACTTAGGATTTAAAATTTAAGCTATCTGACATACATGTAAAAAATTCCCAAAGCAGTGACCCATGAAACCTAAAAGGATTTAAGATATGCAGATACAAAGTAGGCTTGTTACAACAAAGTGACACTTTGGCAAAAATGCAGAATTAGACGAGTGCTCAAAACAAGACATCACGAAACAACTCAAAACTTGAATCTGACAAATTGGGATGTCTTCATATTCCAAAACAAGAGTGATGAACACCTGACATGTATGGTAAACCTCAAAATTCCATCAGGGCAAATAGGCTCAAAAAGCACTTATAGGGGGTCAAAATGCAAAGCACTAATAAAACACTCAAAAATCCTTGTTGTATTTTTGAGTACCAACAAGACTTTCATTGAAGCACCTTTTGTTAAGTATGTTGATGCGTAGATAAGTATTTATTATTATTGAATATTACATTTATCTACTCATTATAGTATTTTTCTCATCTGTATTTGTATATGTACTATAAGAGCTATTTGTCTTGATCTTTTCTGGAGATGTTCTTGCAGGAAAAAGAAGATTGATATCAGATTAAGAGGGAGTTTGAATATTTAGAGTTCACTTTGGATGACGAGCCAAGAAGATTTATATCAGACTCAGAGGGAGTCTGACAGTTCATCTTAAGCAATCTTGGATGATCAACAGATTGATATCTGCTCAATGAGTTCTTCTCTATGAAAGAAGTTTGAGGTGAAATCCCTTGTTTTCACCCTCTGCGCTGAGGCATGATGGATATCATGTGTGTGAATCTATATTTTTAATGGGTCTTCCCCCTATCTATATCATGAGGAAGTGACGACTTCGAAATTATTATCCTTGTATTTGTAAGAGTTTTTGAAAGGTGACGATCTTACAATAACTTGACCTTCTATTGTGATAGACATCATGTGATGGCTGAAACATATCACAATAGATGATTTCCTGCATGGTGGACTCAATTCCTTAAATAGACCATTGACCTTCTATTTTGATAGACATCGGGTGATGGCTGAAACATATCACAATATATGATGTCTTGCATGGTGGATTCAATTCCTTAAACATACCATTGACCTTCTATTTTGATAGACATCGTGTGATGGCTGAAACAGATCACAATAGATGATTTCCTGCATGGTGGATTCAGTTCCTTAAACAGATCATTAACCTTCTATTATGATAGACATCGTGGGATGGCTGAAACAGATCACAATAGATGATTTCCTGCATGGAGGATTCAGTTCCTTAAACAAACCATTGACCTTCTATTGTGATAGACATCGGGTGATGGTTGAAACATATCACAATAGATGATTTCCTACATGGTGGATTCAATTCCTTAAACAGACCATTGACCTTCTATTGTGATAGACATCATGTGATGGTTGAAACATATCACAATAGATGATTTCCTGCATGGTGGATTCAATTCCTTAAATAGATCATTGACCTTCTATTATGATAGTCATCGTGGGATGGCTAAAATAGATCACAATAGATGATTTCATGCATGGTGGATTCAATTCCTTAAACAGACCATTGACCTTCTATTGTGATAGACATCGTGTGATGGCTGAAACAGATCATAATAGATGATTTCCTGCATGGTGCATTCAGTTCCTTAAATAGACCATTGACCTTCTATTGTGATAGACATCGTGTGATGGCTGAAATAGATCACAATAGATGATGCCTTGCATTAAGGATACATTACCTATGGAAACTTTTTGAGTTATGGTGAATATCATGAGACTTGATCTTTTTGGTCAGACCATATCTCTGATATCATATCGAGGTGATATCTAAAATACTATTTGAGTTATGGTGAATATCATGAGATTTGATATTCTTGGTCAGACCATATCTCTGATATCATATTGAAGTGATATCTAAAATATTCTTTGAGTTATGATGAATATCATGAGACTTGATATTCTTGGTCAAACCATATCTCTTGATATCATGATGAAGTGATATCTTCTCTCTTGAAAGTAATGGATCTTTTTGTGAATTGCATTTTGATGAGTTTTATCTTCCCAACTAAGAGGGAGTGTTGATGTTTTGTGTAGCTATCATAAGGGTCATAAATGGTTACACAGGAGACCACTACACATTTTGTTTGATCATCCTCTCTAGCTAAGAGGGAGTGTTAATGTTTGTAGCTTCAGTTGTATGATCATTAGAATACATATAATATATGTTGATTAATAATAATATATGTTATATGTTATATTATTATTAATCACATGAAATTTAATATTCAATATTAAATTATTATATTATTCTTAATTAATAATTGATTGATGAAACATTATAAGATTGATTAAATTATAATTAATGGGAAGAGGCATGTCCTTTCTTATAAATAATAATGAATAGACATGTCCCATGAAGGGACATGTCTCTCCTAGCCTCATTCTAAATATAAATAAAAGAGAGATTATTGCATTTGAAAAACACATACAGCATAGAGTTCTATTACATTTGCAGCTATCCTAGGGTAAAAGTACAGATTTGTGTCACACTTGAGGACCATTTTGGTAGTTTCAGTCAGACCAGTTTTGGCCGGAACATGTCCGGTCATACATACATGGCGCACATGCTACGCCATGTGGTGTCGATGTGGCAGATGGGTTCCGGCCGAAACCAGTTCAGTCGAAATAGTTTCGGTCGGAACCCATAAAATTTATATATACCCCAAAATTTGGTTTGAGCGGCTCATTTGCACTGAGCACCTTTCGAGAATTGTGGAGCAGAATAGGGGTACTTTGGCCAAAAATAGGTTGGTTTTTTTTTGTTTTTTTATATTTTTTTAAATGTTTTTAAGTTATCTTTAGTTAAATTAATGTAGTTGCACTATTATTTGATATTTTTTATTTTAATTTTATTATTTTTAATTTTAGAAAATATAAAATATTGTTTTATGTAGATTTAATGTTTTTTCAATTAAGATTATATGTTAGTTACTTAGTTAATTAATTTAGTTTTATTACAAATGTTTCAAAACAGTAGGAAAATATTACAAAACAATAGGAAAATGTTATAAAACAATAGGAAAGTGTTACAAAACATTAGGAAAATGTTACGGGTAAAAGTACAAAGTTGTGTCGCACTTGAAGACCATTTATGTAGTTTCAGCGAAAATTGTTTCGGCCAAAACAGTTTCGGCTAGATTATTTTCAGTCGTACATATGTGGCACAAACATGGTGCCATGTGGTGTCGATGTGGCAAATGAGTTCCGGCCGAAACAGGTTCGGCCAGACCAGTTTCGGCCAAAAATTCATGACTAAATATAAGCCAACTATGTTCTATTGATGAAGAATTGGCACATATTTATATAGGGGGTTTCGGCAGGAACTGGTTTCGGCCAGAACTGGTTCTGCCAAACCCAGCTCCGGCTGAAACTGTCTATGTGGCATCCTATGTGGCAGCCAAATAGGCAAAAATTTCAAAATTACAGAACTTCTCACTTAGACAACTGATTTCTTCATAAAAACTCAACCATTTTTAAAATCTAAAAATACCCTTTTGTAGAGCTCGGAGTCTAGATTATGGTCATATAATTTTTATTTTGTTTTTATTACATATAATATATTATAAGTTGAAAAAACTCCAAGTACATATTTTAACATTGAAGAACATGCTCGTTCGAAAAAAGAAAAAGAATAGCAAATCATTTTGGAAATTTTTAAAACTTATATTTAACACTAGAGGAGAGAGTCCTCTTCAAGAATATATAGTTTTTTTTGTATTTGGTGTAGATTTGCTAGGGCAAATTTGGCGGGAGACAAAAACTGTTAATTTTGGGTAACTCCAACTTTGAATAGTTATAACAGACAAAATATATACCGAAAACCAATATTTCTTTTTTTTTGCACTAGTTATACAAGTCATCTATAACATATTCTGAAATCAGAGGAAAACAAGATTATTTACATATATTTTGTTGGTGGAAACTAGACCCTCAATTTTTAGCATTTTTTAGCAATTAAAAAATGGACTTCAAAAATTACAAAAACTATGTCAATTATTATTCAAAAAAATTTAAACAAATTATAGGCATAAACTACATCTAATTTTACACATTTCATTAGTTTACATCATTTTCAAAAATTAAACACAAATTCCACTTTTATGTCGTTAAAGTTTAACAGTTTTGCATGTCGTGGTCCTCTTCCTTTGTAAAAGTGTGACACGGGTTTGTATTTTTACCCTTACATTAGGAAAATGCTACAAAACATTAGGAAAATGTTATTTAGTTGATTAATTTAGTTTTATTATATATGTTTCAAAACATTAGGAAAATATTACAAGACATAAAACCAACATGAAACTGAAACATAAATCAACATAAACTCTAACAAATTAACCCTAACATGAAACTGAAACATAAATCAACATAAACTCTAACAAATTAACCCTAACATAAAACTGAAATATAAATCAACTTAAAAACTCTAACATTAACCCTAACATGAAACCTTAACCATGTTGAACCCTAACATGAAACTTAACCATATTGAACCCTAACATGAACCCTAAGAAAACCTTAGCAAAATGTTACAAAACATTAGGAAAATGAACTACACGACATTATAAAACATTAGTATTACAATTTTCATGTATTAAACATGAAATTGTACCCTATCATATGAAACCCTAATATGAAACCAACATCTTTAACCCTAACATAAAACTGAAACATGAATTTTAACATAAACCTTAACATGAACCCTAACATGAAACCCTAACCATATTGATCCGTAACAAAAACCTAACATGAAACCAACACATGAAACTGAAACATAAATCAACATAAACCTTGATGTGTTAAATTGAATTTTTCTTTCGAACATACATGTATTCAAGTGTTTTTTTATCTATTTTATCTATCATGTGACATGGCACTAGCTAGAAACTAACATGAAATTGGAACATGTTAACCAACATAAACCCTAACACTAAACAAACATATATGAACCCTAACCATGTAAACCTAATTTAAAATTATATCCTTAAACCCAATTGATAAATTAACCATATCATGTTCAACTAACATGAACCCTAACCTTCAACTAGAGCATGTACTAGAAACCAACATAAACCCTAACATGTTCAACCAACACATGAACCATGACCTTCAACTAGAACACTAGAAACCAACATGAATGGGCTAACCACGAACAAATTAACCCTAAATCTAATTGATAAATAAACCAAGTTGATACCTAAACCTAAACATGAAACATTAATTTACATTCAACTAGGCTAGTTGTAAACCTAGAGACAAAATTGATCCATAACTCAAAACCTCTTTTCATTAGAAAATATGTACACATGTATGTATATATGATTTTAAATGATTTTTCTTTCAAATGTATATGCATTCAAGTATTTTCTAGTTTATTTATTTGTAACACATGTTTAAAAATATATAATTAAATTAGAATTGGACCATGTACGTGTGCAGAGATCTAGACATATATTCTTCTTTATACTTTTGAGCATATACATCTATTTTTCTATCACATGGACTCAGGTAAAGGGTCATCACCTATAGATTCTGGAGATGCCAGTGTACAAGGGGTGGTAGTGACTGCTTTTCTCATAGATTTGTTGATTCTAGAGAGGGAAGGGAGCATTTATTTTCCAATACCATAGCTTGATTGACATGAGATTTTGAGGTTCTTGATCAGGGGATCCATTCATCCACCACCCTCCCTAATAGGGATAGGGTGAAGGTCATTACAGAGGACCTAGTTCATATGATTGACACAGTTCAATCATACAACCCTTATGATAGTATATCTATTGATACATTCTATACTTCTCTCTCTCGTAGCATTACTGGTGTTGTGAAGTATAGACAAGTTGATTCAGAGGTCTCCACCGCTATGGTGAAGACCATGTTTCCTCATTACCGAGATAGAGCGCAGGTCAAAGGTTATATGACTACTCGGTGTGAGGATGACCTTGTTGCACCGTTTATATATCCTCAATGGTTGGCTGCTCATCATAGGTGGCCCCAAAAGGATGAGCTTCCACTATATTTCTACAAACAATTATTTGCAAAATTTCATTTGCATCATGATGTTGATTACACAGTTTTTCCCAATCATGTTGGGCAGGGGAGGGGGAGATTATCAAATAGATTCAGAGGTCC
The DNA here is from genome assembly GCA_018584345.1 of Thuja plicata. Taxonomy (NCBI): domain Eukaryota; kingdom Viridiplantae; phylum Streptophyta; class Pinopsida; order Cupressales; family Cupressaceae; genus Thuja; species Thuja plicata. The sequence continues at coordinate 1,781,616 of MU225851.1, forward strand.
TAATGCCCCAGTACCTACTAATAAGTGGGAAAAGGTGGGTCCAATCCTTTTGGTCATACCAATTTTTTTGGAAATGGTAGCTACAGGACAGACTGTAACTGATGACAATATCAGGACAGATGTATTTTCTAGTATCGTGAGTATCGCAACACAGGTTCATGAGATGTCATCTGATCATTTAGGGAAATACATTTTTCATTCCCATTCTGGTGTTCCTCCACCTACATAGGATGCGTCCTCTAGTGATGATCCATACCATATAGTGGATATACCATCTCCCTTTGAGTTTGCAGTTATATCACATTTGGACCAGTTGCATCGTATGAGCGCATATTTAGCCAGTGATCTACTTTGCGCATATCAGGTTATACAGATTATCGGCGGGGTTCCTCTCAAGGATGTCCTAGCATTTATCCCCACCATTCTCAATAGATCTATTGGATCAGGTTCTTAGGGTGCACAAAGATAGGAGGATATTCCAGCACCACCTACAGCTCCTCAGCATACTACACTTGAGGAGGATGCACCTCACCACTCTACCCAAGCCACTTCATCACATCCAGTTCATCAAATTTTTACCAACTTGCTTACATATGACTAGATTGATCCCTCACAGGTGTCTTTACATGGGGAGATTGATCCCGGTGATGTAGACTTACATGATTCAGAGTTGAGCGATATCGGGAGAGCATTACATGTTGCTACGATATATATTTATTTAAATTTTGATGTATTTATAAAACTTACACATGTAAATGACATAAATAATTTGAATTAAAATTTTGATGTGTGTGTGTGTGTGTGTGTGTGTGTGTGTGTGTGTGTGTGTTCTCTAGAGTATTCTAGATAGTATGGAGCGTGGATATGGAGATTTACAGACTCTTGGCGATCTTGTGCATCATGACAGACAAGTAAATTTATATGTTTTTTCAAACTTAATTTTTCAATGATCATAAGTATTTAGTTTATTATACATGTGTGTATTCATGACACATATATTTATTTTATTGCACATAGAGATCAAGAGGAGGTGGACCATCATCAAATCACGGATCAGGACATGGTCCTAGTTGAGCACATATGCTACTTTACATATTTCATAGCTCACAGATATATTGTAGACATTTCATATACATACATGTTATTTCAGATACATCTATATTCTAGACATTTCATCTACATGTTATTTCAGACCTATACATTTACATGTTATATGTTGGTATGTTATTTCATATTTTAGACATTACATATATGCATGTTCATTTTCATCATTTCATATATGTATGTATGTTATACATGTGAATGAGTTATTTCATATTTTAGACATTAAATATATACATGTTCATTTTTCATCATTTCATATATGTATGTATGTTAAGTACATGTGAATGAATTATTTCATATTTTAGACATTACATATATACATGTTCATTTTCGTCATTTCATATAAGTATGTATGTTAAATACATGTGAATGATTTATTTTATATTTTAGACATTACATATACACATGTTCATTTTAGTCATTTCATATAAGTATGTATGTTAAATACATGTTACTTTTAAACATTTCATATATGGATGTCTTAAGGGGAGGTATAAAAACATACACATTAACACATAAACCTATAACAGCATACATAAAAGCTATATAATAAACTCATTGAACCATTAATATTCAATTAACTAAGCTATTCAATTTGTCATGTAAGTAATTTAAAGTAATTTAAAAGGGATGTCTTAAGGGGAGGTATAAAAACATACACATTAACACATAAGTCTATAACAACATACATAAAAGCAATTTAATAAACTCATTGAACTATTAATATTCAATTAACTAAGCTATTCAATTTGTCATGTAAGTAATTTAAAGTAATTTAAAATGGGATGGCTTAAGGGGAGGTATAAAAACATACACATTAACACATAAATCTATAACAACATACATAAAAGCTATATAATAAACTCATCAAACTATTAATATTCAATTAACTAAGCTATTCAATTTGTCATGTAAGTAATTTAAGGTAATTTAAAAGGGGATGTCTTAATGGGGGGTATAAAAATATACACATCAAAACATAAAATCTATAACAACATACATAAAAGCAATATAATAAACTCATTAAACCATTAAAATACAATTAACTAATCTATTCAATTTGTCCTGTAAGTAATTTAAAATAATTTAAAAGGGGATGTCTTAAGGGGAGGTATCAAAGCATACACATTAACACATAAATCTATAACAACATACATTAAAGCTATATATTAAATCCATTGAACCATCAAAAT
>MU225851.1:1783962-1815918 GCA_018584345.1 Thuja plicata
ATAACTATAGAGTTCAAATTGTAGAGTTCAATAACATATATCCAATATCCAATACATTAAGTAAGAGTTCAAACTATAGAGTTCAAATATGAAAGTATGAGAGCTACAAAAAGAATTTTATCCTAAAACTCCTAATACATATAGTCTAGATCCTCTCTGTCTTTTATTATCTCCAAAAAAATTTCATGTTCTTCAATAGGCAACCTCCACCTTTGATTGCCACATCCTATTTTTTGCAATGTCTCAAATTGCAACATTGTTTCTATAACCAAGTGACTGTAATGTAGAACTTTTTGACCAGACATATATCCAATAAATTGAACACCATTTTTTTCTATCTTAACTTGATGATAATATGTTCCTTCAATAACAACTGAACCTGTCAGATATAATTGTCCATCACCATCTACAATTTCTTCTGGCAATTTGTATTTTGCTTTCGTGCATCTTAGTAGATAATAATCCACACTTTCAGCATTGTTAGGATCCGCAACCATAGCAAAAATATCACCTAGATCCAAATGTAGATTAGATATTAAATTCAAATCAAAAGTACAATAAATTAAATTTAAATAAAAGATCATGTACAGGTGCACGCACCTATAACAACCAAATCAGAAACACGCTCATAATCAGCTAAATATATAGGATCGTGAATGTTTATATCAATGTCATCATCTTTATAAGGAGGCATTTTGATTAACTCCTTCATATGATCCCATTGTGAAACATATCCATTTGCAATATTCTCGTATTGACTCATTGGATTATTCCCAACGCAGTCAACACAGAAACATGATTTTTCTCTTACTTGAATTAATAGAGGTTTGTGTTGTCCAGTAATCATCAATTGATGTAAACTTCTAATACCAACAATCCTAAGTTGACAATTGTAAGGATTAGATAGGTCTATATCTGTTACAAATATGAAATGAAAGTTGTACATATTTAAATCAACAATTATGATAACATAGATGAACATGAAATTAAATTTTAATTTAGATTTTTCCTACAAACTATAAATTACCTTTCACTTCCCATAAATAATGTTTGTTGCATTTGGTGTCCCGAATAGCAAAATGATTTTTACACCATTCAACAATTTTCTTTGAATTCTCTATCATGTTACCTATAAATTTTTGAACTATCAATTTAAAGAAAATACATCTAAGTTTAAATTATACTATTTGAAATATCTAGATATATATTTAACTATTGTTCACATTATTTGTACTTGCAAGTTCATGTTGGCAAAGTGCATGCTTCGCACATGCTCCTACTCCATCGTGCTCTCCTTTTCAATGTCCACTTTCAAAGAAGTTCCACAAAAACTTAACATTGTGTCTAGCATGTTGCATAGCTAACCAATTAAAGGATTTTGCAGATTTAAATTGTCCTGCAAGATTAAGTTGTTACATATATGCAATATTATGATCACATAATAATTTAAAAAGTAATCAATGAGAATTTGAAAATGAATTGAAGTGCATACACTTACCTGCACAACCCTTAGACCAAATCCAATATTGTGAAACTTTTATCCCGCGATTCGCAGTATCTTCAAAATACATTGCAAAACAATGAGCCATATAGCTCCTATCATGAACCTTATCATCGCTGATATAGAAATGAACCTCCTTGATGATAATGCATTCATTTGGATTGGTAATTTCTACTTCATCCAAATCAAATTGTGCATGTCTATAGGTCACTTGCACAAATATTGCAACTTGGTCAGAATGATAATATTGAGCTTGAAGCTCTGATTAAGGGGAGAATGTATAGTTCTCAGAGAAATCTACAACTGAAAGAATACAACTAGGTGGAAAATCATTTTTGGAATCACGAAATTGTTTAGCTTGTCATCTTACACCATGACAATGTTGGATATGTGGATAAATGATAGTACAGAACATGGTCATAAACTCAAGGTAGGGAAATTCACTCTCCTTCAATACATTTTTTTTGGATTCATCTCCGGTCTTAGTTCAGTGTGTCTCATATTCAAATCTCTTCCACAAAACTGGCATTGCAACATTAATATTCTCAATTTATAATAGAAATTTATGTAAATCTCCATAATCACTGCATGCACTCTTTATACATTGTACTTTGAACTCATCTGAATGTTTTGATTTCTCACATAAAATAGACTTCACAAATTATGTCGTACTTCCAGGGATGACCATATCTGAATTAAGTATTGTCATAACCTTTTTATATGATTGCAAATATAGATGAAACTCAACATGATTTCGGCAACAAGTTTCACCTACCTTATTTATGCGTACAATGAAATGGCACAACCTCTCAAACATTCTTTGACATATTTTCACATCTGAAAATTCTTTCTTGAATGCTTCAAAGAATTCACTTTGTGTTGTATCTATAAAATGTTTTGGTGTGCAGTTTTCATACCGGTCTCTTAATCTTTCATCTGTATAGTATCCCTTCTATTAGAAGAAACACAAGAGTGAGCGGTCCAATATTCAATGACCTATCTTTTTACATCTTCAGAAATTTTGCCTTTTCGGGGAAGTCTACAAATATTAACCCAATTATTTTGAATATTTTCATCTAACATATTTCTCTTCCTGATATATCTTTGAACAATTCTTCTAGATACATTTTGTAAATCAAAAATTACATGTACTTATTTTCTCTGTGTCAACCTCCTACTAGATTTTAGTAGTCATCAATACTCTATGTGCAGCACTTAAATCAACTCCTCGACTTGAGTTGTATATTTCGTTCAATGCATCTTACAAATTTTCAACTATTGTTCAATTTACATTGTCTCCTGAGTTTTTCTTGTTATCAACACCTAACAACTCCAAAACAAGAGTCATTTCTTTTTTCCTGAATAACCTAGCAAATAATTGTACTTTTCCAATCAGACTTTTATTTTGAAAATATTCATCCCAAATCTTTGTGCATTGTTTTTTTATTGTGCTTTCAGGTACCAATTCATCATATGAAAATTGACTGAAAAATGAATCCTCATCCATCTCCATCAAATTGCCCATGTCAAAAGATATATTTCCACTAATTTGTTCCCCTACTTGAATTAGATCTTCTTGGACTTCAGCAAGTTCATCTTCATTACGTTTTGTATGACCTTTCATTTTTTCATCCCTTATTCGATCATATTTTCTTGTTATGTTCCTTTTATTCCCCATTGCACAAATTGTTCAAATTGAGAGCTTCAATTCACCTGCATACACAAAACCATATACTCCTGATAAAAAAATAAAAAATAATATTGATAAGTTCATAATGTAATATTGAACAATGCTTTAATTAAAAACTAAAAAAAAATCTTCAAAAACTAAAAAAAAAAACTTACAAATAATACAAACCTCCTTGATAATCTTAATCCGTAGTTGCCCTTCAACGCCCAAAAATACGCCTTTAAAATAATTTAAAAAATTATTTTATTAAAAAAATATTTTTTAAGTCAGAATAATTGATAATTGCTTTTAAATTTAAAAAAAAAATGTTTACATATATCAGCTTTGAGGGTCATGGTCATCCACGCGACCATGATTGGTCGGCCTTAGTTTTGGCCAAAACAGTTACGTCCGAACCGGTTTCAGCCGAAACTACTTATGTGGCATCCCATGTGGCAGCCAAATAGGCAAAAAAAGGGAAAATTAGTAACATGTCACTTCTAGGGCTTAATTGTCTACCAAAACTCTTTTTTTTTTAAATCTAAAAATACCCTTTTGTAGAGCTCGGAGTCTAGATTATGGTAATATAATTTTTATAGTCTTTTGATTACATCTAATATATTATAAGTTTAAAAAACTCTAAGTAGGTCTTTTAACATTGAAGAACATGCTCGTTCAAAAAAAGAAAAAAAATTAGCAAATCATGTCAGAAAATTTTAAAACTTCTATTTAACACTAGAGGAGAGAGTCCTCTTCAAAAATATATAATTTGTTTTGTATTTGGTGTAGATTTTCTAGGGCAAATTAGGTGGGAGACAAAAACTGTTAATTTCGAGTAACTCTGACTTTGAATAGTTATAACAGACAAAATATATACCGAAAACCAATCTTTCTTTTTTCTGCACTAGCAATACATGTCATCTAAAACATAATCTGAAATCAGAGGAAAAAAATATTATTTACATATATTTTGTTGGTGGGAACTAGACCCTCGATTTTCAGCATTTTTCAACAATTAAAAAATGGACTTCAAAAATTAAAAAACTATGTCAATTCTTATTCAAAAAAAATTTAAAAAATTATAGGCATAAACTACATCCAATTTTACACATTTCATTAGTTTACATTATTTTCAAATTCTAAACACAAATACCACTTTTATGTCGTTAAATTTTAACTACTTTGCATGTCGTGGTCCTCTTCCTTTGTAAAAGTGTGACACAGGTTTGTACTTTTACCCCCTAAAACTTAACATGATATCAGAGCCAGACTACAAATGTAAGAGAGTAGTTTGTTGATGGTGAATGTGTGACTATCTCAGAAAATACAGTCTTAGTACAGGGACCATATCTCACAAATCCACCGTTGGATTTTGTTGAATTTTGGATATGTTCGTGAAAATCAAATATGGAAGAATTTAACCAGAGAGATTGGAAAGAAACTGTGGGGTTCAAAAGTAATGATGGAATGTGTACAGGTTTATGTGAAATTCTTGAAAGCGACTTTCATTAAAGAGATATATTAATTTGTTATGCTTGTGGTCAAGCATTAACAAAGAAGCATGTGTTCAAGGAAGGCTGTCTCTTTCTAGAAAGAAAGCATCAATTATAGAGTGTCACCTCTCTTGGATAAATCAATTCATTGCATAAGAATACATGAGAATTGTTCAACGATATAAGTGTGGGAATTGTACATTGTGGGCGGAGAATAATAACCAATGTTACATTTCCATTTGAACCATCCTTAGTGGGGAAATAATTCAAAGGGGAGATGTCTCTCAAACAATATGAGAAGGTTTTTTATGATTTGATGTATATGGACCTTCATTGAAGCAACTTGTGTCAAGTATGTTGATGCGTAGAAAAGTATTTATTATTCTTGAATATTGCATTTATCTACTCAGTATAGTCTCTTTCTCATCTGTACTTCTGTACGTACTATAAGATCTATTTGTCTTGATCTTTTTTGGAGATGTTCTTTCAGGAAAAAAAAGATTGATATCAGATTCAGAGGGAGTCTCACTCTTTAGAGATAACTATAGACGAGGAGCTAAGAAGATTGATATCAGACTCAGAGGGAGTCTGATAGTTCATCTTAAGCAATATTGGATGATCAACAGATTGATATCTTCTCAATGAGTTCTTCTCTATGAGAGAAGTTCGAGGTGAAATCCCTTGTTTTCACCCTATGCACTGAGGCATGATGGATGTCATGTGTGTGACTATATTTTTAATGGACCTACCCCTTGTGTACATCATGAGGAAGTGATGACTTCCAAATGATTATCACTTGTATTTGTAAGAGTTATTGGAAGGTGACGATATTACAATAACTTGACCTTCTATTGTGATAGACATTGTGTGATGGCTGAAATAGATCACGATAGATAATTTCCTGCATGGTGGATTCAGTTCCTTAAATAGACCATCGACCTTATATTGTGATAGACATCATGTGATGGCTGAAACAGATCGCAATAGATGATTTCCTACATGGTGGATTCAATTCCTTAAACATACCATTAACCTTCTATTGTGATAGACATCATGTGATGGCTGAAATAGATCACAGTAGATGATTTCCTGCATGGTGGATTTAGTTCCTTAAACAGATCATTGACCTTCTATTGTGATAGACATTGTGGGATGGCTGAAACAGATCACAATACATGATTTCCTGCATGGTGGATTCAGTTCCTTAAATAGACCATTGACCTTCTATTGTGATAGACATCGTGTGATGGCTGAAACAGATCACAATAGATGATTTCCTGCATGGTAGATTTGATTCCTTAAACAGACCATTGGCCTTCTATTGTAATAGACATCGTGTGATGGCTAAACCAAATCACAATAGATGATACCTTGCATTAAGGATACATTACCTATGGAAACTTTTTGAGTTATGGTGAATATCATGAGACTTGATATTTTTAGTCAGACCATATCTCTGATATCATATTGAGGTGATATCTAAAATACTATTTGAGTTATGGTGAATATCATGAGATTTGATATTCTTGGTCAAACCATATCTCTGATATCATATTGAAGTGATATCTAAAATATTCTTTGAGTTATGATGAATATCATGAGACTTGATATTCTTGGTCAGACCATATCTCTTGATATCACAGTGAAGTGATATCTTCTCTCTTAAAAGTAATGGATCTTTTGTGAATTGCATTTTGATGAATTTTATCTTCCCTAACTAAGAGGGAATGTTGATGTTTTGTGTAGCTATGGTAAGGGTCATAAGTGGTTACACGGGAGACCACTGCACATTTTGTTTGATCATCCTCCCTAGCTAAGAGGGAGTGTTAATGTTTGTATCTTCAGTCGTATGATCATTAGAATACATATAATATATGTTGATTAATAATAATATATTATATATGTTATATTATTATTAATCACATGAAATTTAATATTCAATATTAAATTATTATATTATTCTTAATTAATAATTGATTGATGAAACATTATAAAATTGATTAATTTATAACTAATAGGAAGAGGCATGTCCTTTCTTATAAATAATAATGAATAGACATGTCCCATGAAAGGACATGTCTCTCCTAGCCTCATTCCCCATATAAATGAAAGAGGGATTGTTGCATTTGAAAAACATATACAACATAGAGTTCTATTACATTTGTAGCTATCCTAAAACTTAACAATCAACAATTTTATAACTTAAGGATCACAGTTGATTTCAAGAATTCTTTAACAAAAAAAGTTATCAAGGTTAACCAGATGGAGATTGTGGCATATAAAAAGGTTTATACTCTTTAAATTGACAATTTTTCAATTTGATATCATGATAATAGTCAACAAAATTGTATCTTGAGCATCACAATTGGTTCTAAGAGCTTTTTAACTACAAAAGATAGTTAGGAGGACTAATAGAAGAATGTTGCAAATCAAAAGGGTCAAATTTTTTGAATTATCAATTGCATAATTCAAGAATATAGTAATAATGAACAAACATAGATCTTGAGCATGACAATTGATTCTAAGCATCCTTTAATTACAAAAGTGGCCTTCTTTAAATTTGCTAGTACTTAATTTGAGATTATGATAGCAGTGAATAAAACTATATCTTGAACATCACAATTGATTCTAAAGATTCTTTAGTTACAAAAGTGATTTGAAGGATTCTTTAGTTACAAAAGTAAGTGACGTTAAACAATTGAAAATTGTTCCGTATTAAAAGATTCAATTTCTTAAATTAATCATTATTTAATTCAAAACAACAATAGCAATCAAGGAAACTATATCTTAGACGTTACAATTGTTTTGTTTTTTTAAATTAACTTAAAAACTTAACCAAATTAAACAATTGAAAGTTGAAATTAAAAATTACTTTTAGATAATCACAATTGATTCTAAACATTCTTAACTACATGAATAAGCGACGTTTTGTGCATATTGAAAGGCTCAAATTGAACTCCCTTTTGACTTATAACGATATTGAAGATCAGATGGCATCATTAAACTTATAAGAAATAAGTATATAAATTAAAGTCTTGTATAAATCCTGAGGGAGCGTAGGACCAGCATGGTTGGGTGGAGAAACAAGAACAGTTTGCAGACATATAATAGTACGTTAGACACCTTTAATTTCAACTGGGTCATCACACTTTTGACTAACAGACAATTTAATTTCCAAGTAACTCATCATACAATTGACTAACAGACAGACGCATTATTATCTGACTTATTTATCACAATAACGCCTTTTGACTAATGTAAGGTGGAGTAGAACAGGCAAAGTGAGCTAAGATTTTCAACGTCTTCTATAGGCGGTCTCTCTTTGGGCAATGAAGTAAACGGCAGCAACGGGTAATCCGAGCCTGTTTCTGTCTGCAAATTGGGTGGTGTTGAAATGGCAGCGCGATGGAGGAGGCTCAACTCCTCCCTTCCCACTCTGCTCAAACAATGCCAACACATATCGATGAATGCCAACCATGGGCCTCGGGCTCTCATAACCCACCATCTCACATCCAAACGAATTCCATTTTGTGCCGGGTATATCACTCACCATCCTGCACAAAACGTCAATCTCAATACCATATTACATTCACGACCCAAATCAACAAACGCTAAGTTTTAGATATCAGGTTTTCACAATTCTGATCAGTATTGTTTTTCGATTAGACTGCGACATTTCAGATTCTTACATTCTTCTTATCTTTTGTTCTCTACAATCATCTATCATATTCTGTTTTCATTACTCTCTATTTTCCTATGTTCTCTTTGGTTAAAGATAGCAGAGGATAGAGAGGATAGAGAGCCAAAACGAGAACAAAACATAAAATAAATCAGATTTTCAGTCTGTTATAATTATTGGTTAGTTTTTTAACTTACTGTGTAAGTTTTTGTTTGCATCAATATTTCAGATCATATTATGTAATCTATCATTTGAACAAATGAAAAAACTGTAAGAGAAGAACAAAAGAGCTCTTTATTTTCACAATTCTGGTCAGTATTGTTATCAATTAGACTCAGATTTTTAAAATTCTGATCAATATTGTTTTCCAATTAGACTGTATAAAAAAATCATCAACATTTCAGATTACATTATATTCATATTATATTTTGTTCTCTTTAATCATCTATCCTATTTTATTTTCTTTTACTTTCTATTTTCCTTTGTTCTCTTTGGTTAAAGATAATAAAGGAGGATAAAGAACTCAAACAAGAACAAAACATAAAAGAGATCAAATTTTTGTAGTGTATTATATTTATTACTTAGCTTTTGAATTTTACTGTGTAAGCTTTTGTTTGTATCAACATTTCACATCACATTCCGTAATCCATTATCTGGAATGAACGAAAGAACTGCAGAAGAATAACAAAAGGCAATAAATGGCTAAAGAGAACAAAAGATATATTTGTTCTCTTTAGCTCTCTATTCTCGTGTGTTTTATTTAACTAAAGAGAACAAAGGAGGATAAGTTAAAGAGAGCGGAGGAGGATAGAGAGCTAAAGAGGATAAAAGAAGATAGATGGTAAGTAGGAGATATCTTCCACGGCAAGTCAAATTGAGATATTGCTATTAGGATTCAACTGTGTAGTTTTTGAATCAAACTCATTGACCCATGTTTCATGAGCAGTGGCTCACAAGAACCTATCTCTCCTGAGAATGAATGGAACACTTAGCACTCATTGCATCTAGTTGCATCTAGGTGATGCTTACAGAGGTGAAACAAAGAAAACAAAAGATGATAAAGAATTAAAAAGAGTAAAAAGACAGAGAGTTTGTAAACTATGATCAGGAAAAAGTTTACACAATCTATTCTAGAAACAACAATGAAGAAGCCAAATATGAAACAAAGTCCCATACCAATGAAGATACTCGCGTCCAGTTGGATCGCTGGGACTAGGTGCATCTGGGTCCGTCATGATCTGTACATCGAACCCATTACCAGATGGTTCAACGTAAATTGCAGGCACTTTGTGGTCAGTGTGCATGTTGATTATGTGGAACGAACTCACAACGTTGACAATTTAAATGAATAATAAAAATGAACTTGAATATGTATATGTGATCGTCAAATAATATGATGAAAAGAAGTGGTTTACATATTACCAAAGTGAAAAACTTAAGCTTATCACCGCCCACAAGCTGAGCTTGAGGCGGGGCCGTGAGAGCAGAAGGCAAAAGCTCCAGTCCATTTCTTATTTGGATGTTTGAGTTGTAGACAACGTTCAGCTTTACAGTGGGAGTAAACACATCGAGAACATCTCCAATCACACCACCCATCACTAGCGGCTCTATCGATCTAGACACCATTCTTTATCTCTCCGAGTGGTGGAAAACTTTGTGGGTAATAAGAATCAATGCAGTGAGAAACTTAGAGTCTAGAGATGAGAAACTTCGAACATTTTGGAATGAGGCAGAGTTATATATAAAATCAAAGGATGTAAACTGTTTGAGAAAGATTGTGAGATTGTATTGGAGAGAAGTTAGTATATATAGACATGATCGAAGTCATTTGTGGTGGGGACTTGAGGCAGGACTTGGGAGCACAGGATCGCACATTATAAAGAAGCTTTATTCACCACTCTACAAAGGCATTTTTCTGTATGACAGGTGTGGAATATCACCAGGTATAAATATATTGTGAAGAGTGACAATAATGTAATCTGTTCTTGACACTTTTTTGTTTTTGGCAACATAAATGATTTGCATGTATGTTGTTGACACGTGCTCAGCATTCTTCCATTAAATATGCAATGGCGGTCGTCTTAGCTACGTGTGTGAATCGTAATTACGCAGGGGGTCTTGTCGAGCAAAATGTATCTGAATTGAGATAAAGATTAACTTTCACGATGCTTCTTGTGAAGGAATACTTGATTATTCTACCCTTTATTTAGAATTGATGTTTTGTCTTTTGAAGATAGAGTACTTGGTCGATGATATACATTTTCTTAAGAAAAGGTTGGTTCCTATATGTTGGGAAATAAAATATCCTCCATCTACTCGTGCCCGCGTGTTTGAGGAATATGCATATATGAGAAATAATTGTTTTTTTTTTTTTTCTTTGAAATTGTGAAAGGGAAGGATGGAGATCTTTCATCTCAGTTTATGAATGGTTGGAAGAATGGGAGGATTGTGGTGTGTGGTGTTAAAATGGAGGTTTCAAATGATCTGATAACCCAAGTCAATGAGTTGAAGTCTGAAGGACAAAACGTGTTCAAATTGAGTCATAAACAAGCATACAAGGAGTACCAATGTTCCTAGAAGGCAATAAGAGACTAAAGAGGTGCCAAAAAGGATTTAGCAAGGAGGATTTACTGACGCTAGAGGGTGTTGTAAGCTACCACCTAATTAAATACTTTACACTAGAGGGGTCATTTTGCGATAGTCCATGGGTATCATTTTCCCCTCCTTAATCACTTAAGATCTCATAAGTTTATAGGTATAACGTTCTTTTTATATTCTTCTCTGGAAAAATGTACTTTGAAAGGGGTTTACCCTTCTTTACACTAGTCCCTGATTTATGTCATTTACAACTATTGCCTAGAGAACACCCCTACTCTCCATCTCACTCCACCCATAACCCACCTTGCCCTAGTAGCTTTGATGATATGTAAGAAGAAATGGGTGATCGACCAAGAGGGATTAGATTCTATTTTTTATTCCTACATCTAAAATCAGAATCCTAGTCAAAGGAAGTTGGAGAGACTAAGAAGATATGATGGAATAAGAAAACAAACAGACATAGACCGCAGTTCAGATCCAAGTAAATGAACATTCATCATATTGGAGTTTGACATAGATTTAATTCTTTAATCAAACCTTTGAGTTAATGGAGACTGACATATAATTTTAGGATATCAAAATATCAGAAGGAGAAATATGCGGACGAGGAAAGCATCAAGGAGAAGAACATATGAAATATCTAGGGAAGATTATTTCTTTTATGCATTCAGCCTTTACGGATCATCAGACAAAGACAACAAAATCCATTAGGAGATCCTGCAATCATCCAATCACCAAGGACTATAAAATAGTCAATGGTCAGTAATAGAATAAGAGTAGATATGTATAGAGTCAAAAACTACGTGTGAAAAAGAGGAATGACATCTACGGCCATAGAAAACTTTTGATTATTATTCTTAAGATCACTAAACAGTTGATACTTATATATCAGATTGGCATTTAGAGATTAGATACAAATTGGAGTGCATACATGAGGGAATTTGAGAGTATATACAAGGAGATCAAAATCACAAATGAGCATCCAAGGAGTCTCTTGGAGGATACCAAGAAGATATTATAGACATATTAGAGTAGATTTGTAAATGAGTCATAGCATAATTAAGGATAAATTTCAAGGAAGGAATTCATTGATGTTTTGAGTCTTCATATAGGGACATCGATCAATAAAGGATAGTCTACACACCTTCTCTTGAACTAAGTATCATGCGATGAAATTTGTATTTATACAATTCCCTAAGAATTAGCATACTAGAAGAATCAAAGGGACATTACAATTAATCAACTTTTCCATTGTTTGATTCATAAAAACAAGAGTAGTGATACTATATGTTTAAGAGTTGAAGTATAAGTAAGTGCTTGTTTTCAATCACAAGATTCAATGATTATGATTGGATGTGTGTGTCCCCAATCATAATTATTGTGAGTAGATATGTGTCATTGTTCATAACCTTGAAGTTGGATAGATGTGTTTGTCTTTGTCCAAACTTGATGTAAGACCTTGGATAGATATGTTAGTCCCTATGCTTGGTTCCGGGGATAGATATGTTTGTCCCTATTCTTGCATTAAAGCACACTAAGCATAGTGAGTCTAGTTCCATTGTTGCTTAACATGAGTAGATGTGTATCTCCCTACTCTTACCTTATATTTTTGGTGAACTACTAAATATTGTCATCAAGTATCCTGATGTACTTTATCCTCATGTTCATGCTAGGGGGGTGTTGGGAATTAGTGTTCACATATGTGTTTAGGATAGTTATAAACTTGTTGAGAAACAAAGCAATATTATTGCTAGAATATAATATTGTTAGAATATTATAGGGTAATATATATTATTAGTTGTATGAAAGATTATAGGTATGTTAGTTGTTAGAAAAACTCATATTATTAGGAGTAGTTCCTATAGTATCGGAGATTTAACTCCTATATAAGTGTTATGCATTTGAATGATAAATAATAAGCCCCTAAATCATGTGGTATATTATTATGCTTCTATGGGATAGGAGGACCACCGTCATATTTATCAAGTGTTACAAATTTTCTTTTATCACCAGTCATATGATTTGAACAACCACTATCAATCATCCATTCATTCTTGTTCCCTCTAACATACAAATCAGTCTCAACATTATCAACAAATTCTAGACAAATGTTAAAAATATCAAATCCAAGTTTTTCTTCTTCTTTAGCATAGAATAAATAATCCTTTGTTTCTAACTCGTCATCTGAAATACTAGAATCTTCATTAACATAGTAAGTTTTTTTATTTAACTTCTTAAACTTCTTTGTAAGTTCTTTCTCTGGACACTTAGTAGCCAAATGACCAATCTTTCCACATCTAAAACAGTTAAGGGGTAACATACCTTTCTATTTGCTAGTACCTTTCTTCAGCTTCCTTGCAAAGTTTTCTTCCATCTCATCTGAGTCTTCATCTTCTGGATCTTCCTCTGTCTTTGTGGCTTTGAATGTTGTCTTAGATATGCCCTTGTCCTTTCCGAACTTTCTCATCTCAAATGCGGTCAAGGTGCCACACAATTCTTCTCTGGTACACTTCTTCAGATCACAAATTTCCTCAATCATCGAGATATTGTCACTATAGCTTTCCGGTAGGGACAACAAAATATTTTTCATGACATCTTCATTTGTGATATTTCCTCCTTAATTATTGACTTCATTTACTGCATTATGAACCCTTTTAAAATAGCTTCTAATAGCTTCACCTTCTTCCATTATTAGATTCTCATAATGTCGCTTAGTTGTTAACTTCTTGGATAGGTTAACTCTATCATTCCCTTAATAAATCTCTTTCAATTTTTCCCAAAATTCATAAGTAGACTTCAATGAAATGACCTTAGCTAACTCAATCTCATAGGTTGTGATTTCATCTTGATTTTTGAGTCCATTTAGAGGAACAACATACTTCGTCTCCACATTCTTCCAAGTAGTGTAACTGATCAAGATCATATATCCTCTCATCTGTTCTTTCCACGAACTATAGGCAGATCCATCAAACATAGGGATATTTAATTTTTGCGTCATCAGATCTACCTAGAGCGGTTAAGCTCTTCACTGATGAACCAAGCTATGATACCAATTGTTGAGCAGGTCGAATAACTAAGAGGGGGTGAATCATTTATTCACAAACAATTTCTTAAACTTTTACTGAACTGGTAAAAACTTCAACCAATCAAAAACTTACAACAGATATAACCATGAAAGCACAAAGCCATCAACACAATGAAAATTTGAATTTACGTGGAAACCCAAACTAGGAAAAACCATGGAGAAATTAATTCTAATGAAATGAACACCACTTAAGGTAATTTTACAAGAGCTCACAGTCAATTTTCTCACTGCTATTGGTTCACTGTCGGTTGGGTTAACTACCCAGAAAAGAGAAAGGCTAACTGCCAATACAATTAGGCTCACTGCCAATATAAGTAGGCTCACTAGTAGAGTATAAGAAATGAAAGGAGAATCCACCACTGAATTCGTTGTCACCGATACTCTGTAATATAGAAATTATGATATATCAGTCTTCTACTGATTGCATCAACTCACACATAAATCAACCCACAGAGAGCTTTCATTGTCAGATTTGCATTCACTTCACATAGTCAAGCATCACGTAAACAACTGGGATTATTGCTCTTCTTATACTTCTTGATGCCAACAACGAAGTCAGCTTAACCAATTTGAAATAGGTCACGCCAAAACATTCCCACAGTAGTAAGGAATGAAACATGGACAACCTCACTCAATAAAATATGCCTTGCACATAACAACACATTTTACATAGATCAACACGCTACACAATCTCCAAGATATTTGGTACCAACAGATAAGATCTATACATTACAAACACATCGACCGAAGCACAATGAACATGTCCCAGATAGAACTAGTCTACCTATACACTATTATTGATAGACCAAATTAGCCAAACCTCTTCTATGCATGAGATATGTTGACATCAATAAATTGTGTCTACTATAATCTAACAAGAAAGAGACAAGAATTTTGGCATCTCCACACCCCTTCTTGGGGATGTGGTTCTCATGATCAGTGATAGGCCATGGACTCAATCGCTGGTTTATGAGGGCCTTTCCTTTTGTTGTCAACAGTTCTTCTCTACTGGTCATTTGGCTACAGATTGTTCTCTCTTGCGTCATAAAGGTGATGCCACTTGGTGGAAGGATGACAATGATGATCGTTTGACCGCCCTAGCCTATGATTCTTCCTTTGATGACTCTTCACAGGCTGATGATGACTCCCCACAGGGTGATGCTCTTGCTACTAATTTGGCCTCCTGAGACCTAGTCGACCCAATTCCACCTCTTGTTGTTAGTGCGGCTCCCTTTGGCTATGTGGACCCTACTCCAACTACTACTCTAGATATTTTCCAACCTTTGGTCGATGATATGCAATGTTTCTAGCACTTTGATCCTTGTGTTGATAGTCTCACAAAGAGTGTTCCACCACTTTCCCCTAGTGGTGGTGACGCTAGTGAACTGTGGGTGAATTTTCTACCCACTCTTGGTGTGAGTTACTAGTTGTGCAACTAGTGTGTTGTTTATGGTCTATCCTTGACTTTGTTGTAAATGGTCATTTTTGTTTGTGGTTTTATGCTTTCAGGTTGTAGTTTTGTAAGGGGCAGTTCACCCTTTTTTGTTGTGTATTAACATCAAAAACAAGAAAAAAAGGAAAAAGGAAAATCCATGTATTGAATGGAACTTTGTGATTTAGCTTATTTTGAAGCTTATTTCATGCATTTCAAAATACTCTCATATATACTAAGGTTGGAAACAATATTCCTATCAAAATGAAATATCTTATATTACTTCCTTTTTTATTGTACTAGAAGGTGATAGACTATTTAGCATCCAAAGGCTAAGTTTAACTACATGCTCTTTCACAAATCCTATTGAATTTGCTAGGGAAAGAATTCTAGAATCTATAAATGTTTACAAACGTGTAAAAAGTTAAAAGATCTGGAGCCCAATGTCTTACTCCCATAATATGGTTGTAATCCATCTGCTAAACCAAGTCACAAGAAACAAAAAAGGCATAAAATAAATAAGCAACATAAGTTATCTCTCTACTAAAAAGTCTTCAAAAAACAACACAGCTATACTTATATGCACAAGCACAAGGCCCTTAAGCCTCAATCAAAAAACATTATATGTAATATATATTAAAAAGAAGCAAAATAATGGTGCTAGCCCTTAAAAAGAAAAAAGAAAAAGGTCATTTACAACAACGTCAAGAACTGGCCATTAATAGCATACTAGTAGAACAACTAGTAGCCCACAAAAAGAATGAGTAGATAGCTCACCTACATTTTTGGGAGGAGAATGAGAAAATAGATGATTATATTTCCTAGGATGGTTGACAACCGTCCAGGCAATACTATCAATCCCAATACAAGGGGGGAATCCTTTGTGTGAGATTGTCAGCATCATTAGGGTCCCAAATGCAAGTGGGTTAATCCTCTTTGTGAGTCTATCAACACAAGGAGAAAAGTGATGGTAAGGTTGCACATCATCAACCAAAGATTGGAGTAGAGAAGGGACACTAGATGGAGAAGGGTCCACGTAGCCAGAGGAGGCCGCACCAACAACAAGTGGAGTAGGATCCACCTGAGCTAAGAAGGCCAAATCAACAGTATGAGCATCATCCCAAGGGGAGTCATCATCAACCTATGAAGAATCATCAGAGGTTGAGTCAGAAGCTTGGACAGTCAAATGGTCATCATTAGCGTCTTTCCACCAAGTGGTGATTCCTTTCTGAAGCAAGATAGAACAATTTATTTCCAGATGACTAGTACAGAAGCACTAACGACATTAAAAGGAGATACCCTCATAATCCAACGGTTGAGTCCATGGCCTATCCTCAACCATAAGACCACATACCCAAGAAGAAGTGTAGAGATGTCAATCTCAACCAAAATGTATGCAAACGTAGAGAGAGCCATCGAGGTTTTGGTATCATGCACCTTTAAGAAATGGACAATAGAGTTGTTGATGGCCTCAAAACAAGAATTCTCCCAAAACTAAAGGGGGAGATTAGAAAGACAAACCCACACTGAATTCACAATGAGTGATTCAGATATTAAAAAGCCAAGACACATTTTTCTAGAATAAACCTATAAAAATAAGGTTGTGAAAGTAGTTTCTACCATAAATACATCTTTATGGAAGGATGTCATCGACAAAGATGAATACCTCGAGCCTTGGTGTGCCTAAACAAGCAATATGCTCCTCTTATACTCAACTGTGATCTAGAAAATCAAAAAAAATGGAATACCAATGTAATTTAATCACTACAATTTTATTATAACTAAAATCAAAAGTCATACCCATTTGGCCTCCAATTCCACCATTATTTTCTCTACTTCTACCTAGTTTTGTGACCTCTAAATATTTATTGTATCAAAAACTTGTTATGAAAATTTTACCAATGTAAATAAGGTTAGTAATTTATGATTTTGAAAGTAAATATATCAAGATTTTTGACTCTACAACGATATCTTTTTAAATATCTAATTGATATTTTATCTATGACTTTAACATTATAAGTTGTTAGTTATTCATTGATTGATCACTTATTGCATCCCTCTTAGTTTCTATACATATATGTATAGATTTTAAAAAGGTAAAATTTCATTGGGCCCACAATCTTGACAATGGCATTGAAATTATAAACCAAGCATCAATTGAAGGCTTCTTTGAAGTACCTGTTATTAATCGCACTAAAGATGGGACAATAAGAAAAACTCCAAATATCAATATTAAAAGAAAGCTATCATATGTGTTGTATCTACTTATAAACAACACTCCTATAAGGTTGAGAATGTGTACAAAAAATTATATTTCAAGCCAAATTTGTTGAAAAATATTATGTCTTATTCTACCTTCAAACAATTTGTCAAACCTATTGACCTTTAATTTGAGGCCATTGGCAACTCTATAGGTCATTTCTTAGAGCTAAATTAGACTACAGTTGCTATGGGTCTCTCTACATTTGCACGCATTTTGATCGACATTGATACCTCCACACCTCTCCTTGGAGATGTGGTTCTCATGATGTGGGATAGACCATAGACTCAAGCGGTGGATTATGAGGGCCTCCCATTTCGATGTCAATTTATGGAGAGCACAACGTTTTGTGTCGAGTGAAGTTAGTGTGAAAAATAATGTTGGGTAAGCTATCTATTGAGTTGTGCATTATTTTTTGAGTTGTGATGGTTGATGTGTTGAAGTAATCGTCAACTGTAGTATGTTATTGTAGGAGTGATTCCTTTGTGGGTATTGTGTGGCTTGAGCGATTGTTTTGGATAGCAATGTTAGTTGTGGGGGTGTATGCATGGAAAGAGTACGCATGTAAATGTTGTAGTCTTTCGATAATTGGCCGCGAAGGTGTTTACTGGCTCTCCAACACCTTGAAAGAGCTCGGACATTTGCATACATACTCTATCTACATGAAAATAAACATCAATAAAAACTCAATACAACTAGAAACTAAACCAAAACAAAGTCCTACACCAAAATGCACATCCACAAATTCCATACAATTTTACTTCAACTCACCAAACAATATACAAGCATAAGCAAAAACAAATAAAGTAAACGGGCACAAAGCAAATAACAAAATCATTCATTCTAGAGTTCAACCACCAATCCATAACTAATAACATGAAAAACACACAGTTTACCAACAATCCCCCAAAAGAAGTGCTCTACCACTGATTAAGCAACTTTGAAGTGAGAATTCACACAAATTAAAGCAATAGCAATAATTGCAGAACAATACCGATTAATACCACACCTAATCCAAATGACTCAACAGCACAATCAAAGCTCAATTGAAGTGCACGTCATTTCCACCTCTACCCTATCTACCATGTTCCAATTGTTGATACTGTCACTAACACTAAGAAAACCTCTCCAATTCATCGTACAGAGCTCTTAATTACCTTAAGACGCAAACAATTACATTGCGCATCAATCCCAGCTCACTAAAGCTCCACCAAAAGCCTCAATGACAAATTCTCAACGGTGTGAGACAGCATTCAAGCGGCATGCACCATTACGATAACAAAACACAATCCGCCCAATCTCTCAGCTCCGGCAACTTGTCTTGTCCCGTCCACCGGATTTCAACAACTTTCCAACCGTGCCAAACAACTTTCCAACGTTGGACAATTTTCAGGGATAAAAAGCTCAAACTAATATCCTATCGGCCAAAAACAATGTTTGACAAGTTTACAATAGCAAACAAAAATAGAATCAAAAGAAATTACAGTTTACAACGGGTAAGCCTTGTTAAAGCAAATGACCTACCAGAAACGGTACAAAGAAAACTTTGAATTTATACACAACCTTCTTCGCTGGTAAGATACCTTACTGAATGGAGATTGTTGAAAATGCTTTCATGTAATAGGGTTCAAGTCATTGACATCCTTAAAACCAAAGGTGTTTGTGTTGCCTTTGCGGGTTCCATTGTGATCATTTTCAATGTAAGAAAGTTATTAATAATACAATGAAATGATTAAGAAAATGTAGTAATCGAAGTGATGACTTGAATATTGATATTCCATGGCGGCACAACCAAGTGCGAAATACTACCATACTACATCGTAAGTTCCAATTTAATACAAATCAAGATTGCTTATCAGGATGAATATTTTATGTCCTTTTTGGGACAAATAAGATTTGTCGACTTTCACAGAGATTATTCAAGTTGATAATTTGATCAGCTAATGTAAGCTAATGTAACTCATTCTTCATTGTAATATGAAGAAAATTCTTTCAAAAAGTAAAAACATGCATACCATGACAATCTAAAATCAAGAGATTTTATCATCCAACCACAAGGAACAGTAAATTCAAAAGTTAGTAAACAATATGTAAATATATACATTTAGGATTAGCAATGCATTATTAGAAACAAAAGCAGCAATTTTACATCAATAATATATAGACTCCAAAAGCATCAGCCAAACTTGAAACATACAAACTACCTATAAGCTAAGCTTCAAAATTAACCATACACAAACCTATGTAAGAACAAAATTTCCAGTGCCATCATTACATGTAATGTTTTTAGTTATGAAAAACCAACCTTGGTGCTCACATTGAATGCCTTCCACCCTGCAAGGAATCAGGATAACTGAATCTGCATATCATATCAGTTCCAAGGCAATGTAATAAGAGGAATAATTTTTCATGCATTACTTCATAGGATGTTTTAATTCAATTTTTTTATTTTTGTAAGACTTCAAACCATCCATAAACTAATCAAATCATCCATATCTGTGTTTCTCTAGGGTGATCACTTAGTTAATTTCCTAGTAACTGGAAATCGGAAAAACCCCTCCTTCCCCTTTTATCTGTTGAAAAAGATTGCACATTGGTGTAACTTAAGAATCATTTACCTACAGGCCTATCAACTTCATTTGGAAAAGAGGGTTTACAATTGATAAAATAACACTACAGAAAGAAAACTAAATAGAATCAAAGACACAGAAAATGATACTATTCAACATGATTAATACATATGCATTGAGTAGCCAAAGATAAAAAGCAAATATATCGCATTTTTCTCAGATTCAGAATAAATGAGGTTATTAGTTAAGTGACTAGTCATTCAAAAAAGACAAGCGCAGCTATTCACAGTTACAAATAACAACTCAAGAGGGCACTCTCGGTACCCCTTTTCAAATTTGAAATGGCCATAATGAAAAAGAAACACATAATACAGTTGTCTTAAATAAGATGTAATGACTAATGAAATAAAAATAATGTTAACCACAACATGATCTGATCCTGCACATGTTTGTGCAGTAAAGACTGGAGTTTACACCTTTTGACATTAATAATCTCAGTTTACCGTGAACTCTTGTGGATTTTAAATCCAAATATCTTAGGGACATAACCCTGCACAGGCTTTGTTGGCTTGATGTACGGGTATGTCATCAAAAATAGGTGTGGAAAAGTTGTGCCAAAATATGCTCCATCAATATCTACATTGAATTTAAGCATCTTAAGGAGAAATCAATTTAAATGAGATGCAAACACATGCAGAACAGATATGTTCACATAGAAACTTAAAGATCTGAATGATATGAATATCCTACAGATTCTAGCGAAAAATGTCATAATGATACAAGAAATATAAAAACTATGCATCACAATGTATATGAAACTACAAGAACCCCAAGAGAACAATCTAGCAAATAAAAACAAATATTCAGTAAGAAAATTATTTATTTAAAGGATACTGCCTTGATACTTGGACCTTGGGTAGTATACATCTTCACACTTGGGGCAGTATATTTTGACTGTACTTGTACGAGGAATATCTGATTGACCGACTGGGAGACATGGTTGGCCTGAGCAGTGAACTCGTGGGCACCTTCCAAAATCTGTACTCTTGTACTTTTCTAGCTATATCACAACCATGAGATAAACTTTAGGATAAGCATTATGGGTATGATATATAAAATTACTAACATGTACCTTCATAGTACTTACCATTGCACCCATTCCTTTACTTGTTAGGATATAACGAACATGAATCAAACCATACAGCATCTCTGCAGCCGATTCCACAAGCTCATTCTGGTCCTCAGTTAGGATATCCTCTGCAAATAAAATCGTTAAATTTTGAATGAGGAAGACTACACACTGTAATTCATATAAATCATCTTGGCTGCTCATACAACCAGTTTCCCACAGCCACAAATGCTACATGTCCTCACTAAAGCATGCAAAGGTTCTAGGCTACAAATTTCAATTCTTTGTAATTGCACCAAATTTAAATTATAGCGGTTCTCCTTGAAACTATATTAGATTCCATTTCAGAATGTGCATAATACGGCAAAGCATTTCTACAACCCTCTCATATCAAATTTGTTGAGATTAACAAAAAATTACTTGAACTTTCAACCCAAAATAATGGCTTATCAAGTTATTTTCATTTTAAAGCTTTTTGGTACGCAGATTGCTCCCTATCACTCACCAGTAATTCTATTATATGAACTTAGAACTTGTCTATAGTTATCAACTTAAATTTTATAAATATCTTTGCTCGTCTCCCCAGCGGACTACTTAACATGGTGCTGCTCACATTTTAAATATTGCAGATCTTAGTTCACATTATTCCTTGTAAATATTTCCATATAATTATCTGGGACCTCGCAGAATTGTAAGAAACAATTTAATGATAAACAATCATATCTGCTTCTGTCTCATTTGTTTTCTTATAGATAATTTTGGAGATGATTCCAGTAATATGATCAAGCCAACAGGACCACAGTTCACCAGTGAGATTCATAAATTTATGTTATGAACCATTACATTGAGATGTCCTACCCTCCTATGGCATGAGAAACACAGGGATGGATACAGGTATAAATACCACTCATATTTTGAATAATATATACTGCTCGGTCCTGGTATGTAAGCCAGAAGGGAGAACTGATACAGCCCATTAGTGGGTTTTTCTTTGACTGTAAAACCAAAGAAAAAGGATTAGATCAAACACTAGTATGACTGTCAACATGATTCATTGACCAAGCCCAAGTTCAACTCAAAAGAAATAAGTTTACTTATATTTAGTGGGTTTTCTTTATATGTAAAACCAAAAAACACGATTAGATCATACACTACTGTAAGAACCCTGTTGGTTCTCCCCCTGTTCAACTGGTGCTGCTAGATGTTGTGTTTTGGAATTTTGTATTTTTTCAGAGTTTTATGATTTTTTTTGCTTTTCAATATATCAGATTAATGCATGGAAAACACATCAACCATTGTAAAACAATCCACAAGTATTTCAATTTTATTGACTAAGCCGTGGAATTGAAATACAACTTCATTATTCAATGCTAGGAATTAAACTAACAACAATGAGGAACCTGACATATACACGCAGCCTTGAAATTATTACTTCAAATAGTTGGCAGCTTGCAACGATGGAAGAGTTCACTAGGCGGCTAAGACTGAGATCAAATTATTGTTTTCAAACCCCACATGTGCCTCTTCAAACACTAGACGTCACCTTCTACATTCATGTGACTTCTCAAGAAGAGTGCCGCTGCCTTAATGAATGCCAAACGCTGATCCTCTGGGCTGCGATTTGGTTATCTGCTGTTCCTTTAACCTCTACAAACAATCTGAAATGAAACTATGATAGCAAACCCCCAAATTCATCACCAATTATCACATTCATGACCTCTGTGTGAAGCCATAGCTTAATTGCACAATATCATTGGGTCTTTCACCAATTCAAAGTGCTGACAACCAGAAGAATTCACAATTCTCTAGGCAAATGCTGAAACCCTTGGACAAAATGCCCAATTCCCAATTCCAGGTAGCTCACGCCAAAGACAAGACAAGAAATAATAAGCATAATCATAATGAATCCATTTCTTGAGAAGGCTTTATATATTTCCTTTATAAAGTTCGACCATGAGGCTTCCACTACAAGTCTCTTAAATGACTTGAATTTATGAATTCATTTGCTTTTAAAAAGCATAGCATTGACTTTGGCTTATATCATACAATGGCCCTCTTTAAAACAAATCATTAAATGCACATTAATAACATCAATTGGCCCCATGCACTTTATTATATTATAATTGGCCTTTATAAAATATTATTAATGAAGTAAGACTTTATTAATAATAGAATAATCGTATAAATAATTCATTAAAAATAAATATATTATAAATGTATATAAATAAAAACATAAGAACTTTCATAGCCCAGCTTATGGGAAAGCGGTGCTTGTTGCATCCATCTCTAGCTTACATTTGACAGGAATAGAATTACTTGCCACAATATGCTTTGACAAAACAACAGCCATGCTTTGCCTTCCCAAAGTTATATCATGCCAACGTAGATGCAATCCTCAAAAAACTGGTGGCATGGAAAGCTTCAGCCGACCCTCGGGTTTTCATCTTTACTCACTACACAGCTTTCACAAACAGGAAGGATCACAACATCTCAAATTAATATCAGAACTACTATTTTAATAAGATATTTATTTTGCAAGTTTTAACCTTAATCTTACTATCCCTTCGTATCGTTCAGAGTAAATCTATTATTTCCATTCCAACGGCTCTTATTCCACGTCTGAACATTACTTTTACTAGAAATAGAGTCTGAGTACTTAGTTGATGAATGGTGGAGGAGAATATGCAGGATAACTCCCATTCTACCTGCACGTGATTATAATCTACTATATTGACAAGTGAGTCAACCCGATTTAAGAAAAATGACAACCAGACTCTACAAAGAGGAACCATAAATAAGGGTAATAACCATAAAATGTTTAGAGATGACACTCTATGAAGAAAAAACCAAATAGATGTCAGTCAACAAAAGTATTGCAGAATAAGAAAAACAACTATTATGAACATTTTTTATTAGAAAGTGCATCCTTAACATAATCTGAGTTAGAGTGAGTAGGTTTCCACAATCAATGAGTTAATCAATATGTAGGTTCTGGATTCGATTGTGTGATTGCTTTTAGCATCAAACAATCACACAATCGAATCCGAAAGCAACATATTGAATAATCTGAGTTTTTCTTCATATTATTATACCACTGTAAATAGTCAATGCATCTCTGTTAGAGAATGACATATAGCAAGTACACTGCATACGTCCCTAGCTAACAGTGTTTTACAAGAAAAAAAATTCAAAAATATTGGAATTTTCATCCACCTGTAAAACAGTCAGTGACCAATAATGACTCATCCTCCACCCAAAAGAAGTATAGTTTCAAGGTGGTGGGCAAAACATTCCCTCACTAACCCTTACTGCTGCCTGCAGGGAGGACAGCCAGTACTGAACAGAGCTTCTATATGTCATGATAACAAGTTTGATTTGTGTCGAAGCTTTGAACTGTCAGGCCCCCTTTCTTGAATTAAGATAATTAAAAATATTATTTAAGTTGGGCCCAATAAACTCTGATTTGAAGGGTGAATTTAATAATACTATTATAATTAAAAATAAAAGTTGTTAAATGCTGCAGCCAAATTCACTACAACCAATTCACCATTAACATTTAGAAAATTAAAATTTAAAAAAAAAAAGCAAAGAACTCAAGAAATGGGATTAATGACTTTCTTTCATTGTTCTTCCACCAACTTCCTTACAATTAAAAAATTGAATCGTTATATCTCCTCCAGAATTCCCTCAAAATCTACCTTAATACAAACTTAATATTTTCTAATTATCAACCTTCTAAACTAATTACATGCAACTTGAGAACATCTCAAAGAATTACTAAGAAATTAAAAAACTTTCTAATCTCCTATGAGAAAAACTAAAGAAATCATTAAAATCTCAAAAAAACACAAAAAATCTCAAAAAGCCACTAAATATCAAAACTTGCTAATTTATTTTGAGATCTACAGAAATTATTAAAATCTTAAGAACTTTAAAAAATCTTTAAAAGCCACCAAAAGCTCCTACATCATTCTCCTCTGGTTGAAAAGAACACAGCTCATACAAGTTGTTTTTGACCGAGGGCCTCTTTACTGGATCTAATCCTTCCCATTGTACCAGATATCTGTTGCATTGATTTTGTAAAGTGCAAACTATCTTCTTGTCCAAAATCTGCACATTCATATCCTTTGTTCTGCTTGAAATCCATTGTTTCAAATCCACTTCTTTCTCATGCTACACACCTTTTATCTCTAAATTTCTTTCCACCTCTTCTCCTATTTGCATTTTATCTTGAAAAAAATTAGGAAAAATAATATTTACCTCTTTTTCCTTTATTGCTACAACATACGCATCCTCATTTGTACTTTTATTTTCTAAAACTTTAACATCGTCCAAAGGGTATTCAATTGCTTCTGCAATTGCTTCTGTTGGTACTTGTATTTCTTCAATTCTTTCTCTCTGCATCATGAGTGCATAATGAAAACTTATTGTTTTCATCTCTTTGATAGGTTCCCTTCTAGACATCATATTTCCAATTTTTTCTTCAACCTTAAAAGGTAATAAAATCATTTTAGAACCATCCTTCCAAAAAGTGTGTAATCTTCTCCATAATGCATTTCCTTCTTGTCATACTGTCAAGGTCTTCCTAACAAAACATGGCATGGATCCATTGGAATGACATCACACCTTACTACATCCTTATTAAGTATTTCCTATGGAGAACTTGATTAAGCATCTCTTATCAACAGTGACTTCATTTTCCTTTTCAAACCCATGCAATCCAATAAGGGTGGGGCTGTTTTTCACAAGACAATTTCAATTTATCTAGCATTTCTCTAGAAACCATAGTTTTGCAACTACCACCATCAATAATAACTTCACATACCTTTCCTCCTGAAGTACATCTAGTTTGGAATATATTAGTTTGAAGCCATGAGTTATCAAAACCTTTAGTCTGTGCTTTCTCCTTCTTTGGGATTACCATTGTTCTTCTCATCATGAGGCTTTCTCGATTCTCCTACATCTCGTGAAACCTGAGATCCATTTTCTTCATCTACATTCTCAGCTTGAGTGGGGTGATCCTCCTTGAGTTCTTTCTTGCATGTTATAATTTGAGCATTCAAATGCCATGTGGCCTTCTCCACATTTAAATCAGACGAATGGCTTTCATGGGCTTTCCCATCCTCTGCCACCATTATAACCTTGGCCCTTCTAAAACCCTCTTACTCCTTGTTGAGCTTGCATGTTGTGTTAGGTATCATCTAGTTTAGTTGCACCTTGCGATGATTCTCCTTGATTGTAATTAAAATCACCTTGCAACGGATATTCAGATACTCTTTTCCCTCCTTCGCTCCTTTGAAAATATTGCCTGCTTTGGTTTTCCTCCACCTTTAGAGCCAATTGGTATGCCTCTTCCATACAGCTAACTCGATGCATGCTGAATTCATCTTGAATAGAAAATTTTGGGTCGTTTACATACCTAGCAGCCATTTGCTCATCAATTTCTTGATGCTCTACACAGATTGACAACTTATAAAACTCATCTGTATAATCTTGTACAACATAGAATTTATTTGAAATTTTGAAACCTTCAAAAAAGGTTTTGTGCATAATCTACGGGTAAAAAAAATTCTCTCAACTTCTTTTCCATCTTGTTCCAGGTTCTTATCTACTCCTTTCTTTCCGTAAATGATCCCACCAAATCATTGCATGACCCTTCAACTTGGTGCATGAAAATTTAATCTTCTTTTCCTCAGTCATAGGCTTCCACTCAAAGAATTTCTCCATACTATTTAACCAGTCCATCAACTCCTTTGGTTTGAGACTACCTGGATAATCAGAAACATCAATTTTAAAACCATCATTTTCATTTCTACCTTCCAATGCTCTGAGTACCCTTTCTTCAAATGTTAGATGCTCTAATTGTTCTTCCTCTTCATAATATGCATGTTGATCTAGGCCTCTGTCTTGTTTCTTCATCAGAATTATTTCCCCTTATTCCCTGATTCATTATCATGTTTGCGAGCTCTGCTACTTGTCTCTGTAGATTTTGCATCTGGGCAAGACCTCCTCTTCCTCTTCCTTTCCCAACCATCTTCTTGCTCTATTACCAGACGATGCAACCAAATTCACTACAACTAATTTATCGTTAACATTTAGAAAATAATAAAAAAACAACAAATACAAAGAACTCAAGAAATGAGATTAATGACTTTCTTTCATTATTCTTCCTCCAACCTCCTTATACAATTAAAAAATTAAATCCTTATATCTCCTCTGGAATTCCCTCAAAAATCTACCTTAATACAAACTTACTATTTTCTAATTATCAACCTTCAAAACTAATTGCATGCAACTTGAGAACATTCCTAGAAATTACTAATAACTCAAAAAAAATTTCTAGTTTCCTACGAGAAAAACTAAAGAAATCATTAAAATCTGAAAAAAACACTAAAATGTCAAAAAGCCACTAAATATCAGAACTTGCTAATTCATTTTGAGAACATCTAAAAAATTATTAAAATCCTAAGAACTTTAAAAATCTTGTAAAAGCCACCAAAAGCTCCTACATCATTAAAACTTAATAATATCAGATTTCCACAATCTATATTGTTGGCTGTAACAATATTCTAGATTCGATTGTGAAATTTTGCACAAAATAAAAAATAAAAAGAATCAAATAAATTTAAAAAATGCATACATAAAATAAAAGATAAAAAACTATGCTAGAGAACTATATATATATATATATAGAGAGAGAGAGAGAGAGAGAGGCTAGCTACCTAAGTAAAACTAAACAAAAATGTTTAAAAATTAAACTAAAATATGCAAACAAAAATGTAAATTAAGATAGTGAATATAATATAGGCAAAGAAACTGACTTGCAAATAGACCAAATACTGAACCCAAAAGGAGGCAAGCCAAGGAGAGGGGAGGTTAACAGAGACGGGGAACCAAAAAGCTCAAAAGGGAGAACTAGGTGTTGAAAGATCAATCTATTGATTGTGCTCTTTGATTCTGGTGTTGAAAGATCGGCCTTTTTTACCTATTTATGGCATACCACATGGGCAAAACACCTTATTGACCCCCAAGTCAAGAAATATGTTTCTGGGGTCTTTGAAGTAAGGGATCGGATTTTTCAACAATGAATGGGATTTGAAAGCACATCTAGTCCTTTTTTAAGGAGGGTCTTGGAGATTTCGCGTGAGATCCCTTCAATATAGGCAAGGGATGCATATAGTAGGTCCCAGGATTGGATTGAATAAGAAATGGAGAAGAATCTCGTTTTGGCATGGATGAGAGCTCTAGAGATTTGTTTGTTTGAGTAACCATGCAGTCCGAAGACTTTACAAAGATTCGTTAGTTCTTGGTTTAGGTGATCCTTGTCACAAATCCAGTAAACTCTTATAGCTTTAGTTTTGAGACACTAGTAATTTGGCTAGGGTGGTGATGAGAAAAGAAAGGTCGGGGTCGGTGTGGGTGGCATTACGAAACACTTGACGATCGAGAAAGTCGTCTGGGTTTTTTATGAGCAAAATGTCTAGAAACAAAAGTAGGTTGGCTAATTCAAGCTCCTTGGTGAAGGATATGCACTTGGCTATGCTATTGAGATAAAATAAAAGTATTAAAATATGACCATTTTTAAAAACTTAAAATAAGATAATAAAAATTAAAAGTACTTCAAACACTTGGCATAAAATTCAAGACCCAAGGACCCAAATTGAAAAGGTATATCAAGGACGTCCATATCTTTGTCTAGGGACCATTCAAGCTATCATATGCATACTACTTTCAGATTTGAGCAACTGTTCAATCTAGAGCATCCAAGGACAGAAAACCTTTGTAATCCAGCCTATTGATTCCATCCAGAGATCACAAAATGTGCTAATTCATTGAGGATTTGTGAACATTTTTTAAGTTTGTAGTTGTTGCTACAATTCAGTACAATGAAATGGAGGGTCATATGCAGTGAAACCCGGGATCGTGTCCCCCCCACAAAATCCCGAAGCACCCAGTGTCGGGACGTCCCCGGGACTAGTACTTGTTGTACCCGAGTACCCCCACCTCCATCATTCCACAACTCATGCACGGTCAAGACGCGTCCAAAACGCGGGGACGCCAAGACGTCCCCAAGACATACGCGAGACTCCCAGGAGTCCCTTGGCTGCCCCGGGCTGAGAGGCCTCCCTTCACTACTCGTTTTGATATCAATCATTATTCATATCTTATGTACTCTTAATGATATTTGATAGAAGTGAACTAATATAAATCAGAATGTTCTATTTGCTGATAATTTGAATGTTACAACTTACTATTGGGTATGTAGTATGTACACTAAGTTGAATGTCCAATGGTTCTGGTTCGTGTTGCAATTTTGCTATGTTCAAGTATTTCAATTTGGTATGTTATACTGAAAAACATAATTTCATAACTAGGATTTCAAGTTCTATATGTATAGTATACAGCAACCGCCCCCCTCCGTCATTCCGCAACTCATGCGCGGTCGGGACACTTCCGGAACGCGGCGACGCCCAGACGTCCCCAAGACATACGGGGGACTCCTAGGAGTCCCTCGGCTGCCCTGGGCTAGGAGTCCCCTGTACGTCTCAGAGACGTCTGGGCGTCCCCCATCGGCGGTTGGCGTCCAAGTCAAAAAAAGTGATTTTTTTTTAACTTTTGTTTTTTATATTTGACAGATCTTGACCGTGAGGGGTCCAGTAGTTCCAATGATGAGGACTTTGGCTTGGGGGATGATTAGAGGCCTCCCTTCACTACATTTTGACATGATTTTGTACTCGTTTTGATATCAATCATGATTCGTATCTTTATGTACTCTTTATGATATTTGATAGAAGTGAACTAATATAAATCAGAATGTTCTATTTGCTGATAATTTGAATTTCTATTTGAATATTACAACTTACTATTGGGTATGTAGTATGTACTATGTTACTAAGTTGAATGTTCAATGGTTCTAGTTCGTGTTGCAATTTTGCTATGTTCAAGTATTTCAATTTGGTATGTTATACTGAAAACATCATTTCATAACTAGGATTTCAAGTTCTATATGTATAGTATACAGCAACCACCCCCCTCCGTCATTCCGCAACTCATGCGCGGTCGGGACGCTTTCGAAACGCGGGGACACCTAGACGTCTCCAAGACATACGGGGGACTCCCAAGAGTCCCTCGGTTGGGACTCCCCCGTACGTCTCAGGGACGTCTGGGCGTCCCCCATCGACAGTTGGCTTCCAAGTCAAAAAAAAAGTGATTTTTTTTTTACTTTTGTTTTTTATAATTGGCAGATCTTGACCGTGAGGAGTCCAGTAGTTCCAATGATGAGGACTTTGGCTTGGGGGATGATTAGAGGCCTCCTTTCACTAGATTTTGACATGATTGTTGTACTCATTTTGATATCAATCACGATTCATATCTTTATGTACTATTTATGATATTTGATAGAGGTGAACTAATATAAATCAGAATGTTCTATTTGCTGATAATTTGAATTTCTATTTGAATGTTACAACTTACTATTGGGTATGTAGTATGTACTATGTTACTAAGTTGAATGTTCAATGGTTCTGGTTCGTGTTGCAATTTTGTTATGTTCAAGTATTTCAATTTGATATGTTATACTAAAAAAACATCATTTCGTAACTAGGATTTCAAGTTCTATATGTATAGTATACAGCAACTCGGCCCTTCGTCATTCCGTAACTCATGCGCGGTCGAGATGCATCTGGAATGTGGGGACGCCCAGACGTCCCCAAGACATACGAGGGACTCCCAGAAGTCCCTCGGCTGCACCGGGCTAAGAGTCCCCTGTACGTCTCTAGGCGTCCCCCATTGGCGGTTGGCGTCCCCCATCGGCGGTTGGCGTCTAATTCAAAAAAAATGATTTTTTTTTTAACTTTAGTTTTTTTATAATTGGCAAATCTTGACCGTGAGGAGTCCAGTAATTCCAATGATGAGGAATTTGAAATGGGGGATGATTAGGGGCCTCCCTTCACTACATTTTGACATGATTTTGTACTTGTTTTGATATCAATCATGATTCATATCTTTATGTACTCTTTATGATATTTGATAGAAGTGAACTAGTATAAATCAGAATGTTCTATTTGCTGATAATTTGAATTTCTATTCAAATGTTACAACTTACTATTGGCTATGTAGTATGTACTATGTTACTCAGTTGAATGTTCAATGGTTCTGGTTCGTGTTGCAATTTTGCTATGTTCAAGTATTTCAATTTGCTATGTTATACTTGAAAACACCATTTCATAACTAGGATTTCAAGTTCTATATGTATATTATATTTTCTTATGTCATTTTTGTTATTTATTCAATAAAATTGATTTTTATTATATATTATATTATATTTAAATTATTTATTCAACAATTAGATTATATTAATATTACTCTCTTATCGCTAACTAAATTATTTTTATATTGTTAATTTTAAGATCACTGCAAATGTAATAGCACTGCTTGTATATATTTTGTGTGTTTCAAATGCAACAATCTCTCTTTCATTTATATTGGGAAAGAGGCTAGGAGAGACATGTCCCTTCATGGGACATGTCTATTCATTATA